>JBBPDB010141390.1:0-15238 GCA_037974465.1 Brachypetersius altus
GTGACTGAATCCGTGACTCCTGATCTGCGTAAAACTTACTTTTACTGTACTGTATTACTGTACTTTGTTCAGTTTAGCCTTTTTCCAATGTTTCACTTCATTAAATGCCATTTTGTCATATTTATACAGTCCTAAAAAAGGAAGACATTCACACTCACCTATTTCTGCCAGCTGCTCCAAACTGTTGGTGGACATCATGATTTGAAGAGTGGAATATTTTCAATCTCAGTTAGACTGTACATTCTGCAAAGAGAAAATGATTTAGTGAAGCAACATAGACTGATTATATGTGGCAAATAACACTGACGCTAACAAGACGATAAGACTGAAGACAGACAAGCTGCAACAATATTTAATTTTGCTTCATAAATCTGAGTATATGCTTGTAAAAGAACAGGATAAGTATGACAACATATGAAAAACTACTGTTTGAAGAGATTTTCTTCAATAACTCAATATTACAAGATGTTTTTGGGAAGTTATTTTATTATATAGCATAATTATCCTTGAGTTATCTGCCTGGAGATATGATCACTATAAACGCAAGTAATTCGGGAAGTGCTGTCTCAGTCCTCCTCAGCTCCGTCCATCATTCTGGGTCTAAAATAATTTCAATTTCCATTTGACAGCTTTCTAATCTTAGCTCATCATTCAAATCATACAAATGCATGAAACTGTGGAGTATTAGCATCATAATATAATCACTGTATATGTGCATTTGCAACAAAAGCGTCTGAATATATTTAAGCGGCTCCAAATTTTTTGAATGATAATGTATTTTGTCAATGCCTCAGTAATAAACATGCACATGAGGGGGAAGAGTTTGACTGTATTATGTAAACAGATGGAGTGAAAGGAGCTGATTTTAGCACTGCATCTTCTGCCTCAGTTAGATAACACTGTCTTCCCAACTAAGAATACACTGGCTGCAAAGACAGCCTCTGGCCTGCCTAATAGGCCTAAAAAAAATCAAATCAGACCATGGCTGTGCAGTAATGCGTATATAGGATAACACTGACTCTATGAATCTCAGTTAGCTGTTCAGCTTAACCACCTCCCCACACACACACACATACATCTTTCTTTTGCTATGAAAACACAACATGGCTATGTGCGTTGTTACAGGCGAAAATGAGATGCGACAGCAAATACAGTGTAGGAGTCATTATATGCCACTGTTGTCCCAACTTGTGAAGCCCTTTTTACATAACATTTCTATGCTTACTCTTAGTGACTGTTTATGAATACATTTTTAGATTTCTCTAACCTTTTACCTAATTTTCCCCACTATTCGTCCAAATGGCATAGGGTAGATTTCTAACTATTCAAAATACAATGTCCTCCGGAATGATTTAACGTGAGTGACAAGGGTCATTTTATGGAATAAGGAATTTGGGCTCTGTATCACCTCATGTTTATATCCCAGTGAAACAGTGGGCTGATTCCACATTTAATTTCTTGGGATGCCAATAAATGTGATTTTGTTGTAAAAATGTATTCTCACTATTGGCTGCTTTACTCTCAGTCTAAACACAAAGGTAAGATTTTGTCTATTTTCAATATAATATTAAGATAAACTTATCTTTTTATTCTTAATTAGCAAAAGAAACATGTAATTCTGGAAGGTATTGCACCATTAACTGTTTATAGAAACTAAGCGTCTAAAAACCTAAGTACTTAACGCATATTACAAAAATGAAGAATGCTGGCACTACGCAAGTTTCTGCCCTGAGAAGAGACGCACTTCAGTAAACTTTAGTTTGATGATAAGAGAGAGCTTCAGGCTACTCTTTGGCTGTTCTGATAACAGGGCTGTAAAGCTAAACACATTATTTGTGTCTATAAACATTAAAGGAATTATGTGAGCTTTTGCAAATTAAAAGTATGAAACTTAATTCACAAGTATAAAAACATCTTGTAATGACCCTATATGCACAAAAATATTGGGACATCTAACCATTACCAACAGGGACTTTGAATGCAAACCCATCTTAGCATTTATAACAGCTTCCACTCTTCTTGGAGGGCTTTGCACGAGATTACGGAGTTTCAGTAGGAATTGGTGCCCATTCGTTCTGTAGACCATTTCTGAGGTCAGGCACTGATGTTGGACCAGAAGGCCTGCCTCACAATCCCTATTCCAGTTCACCCCAAAAGGTGTTGAATGTCGTCGATGTTAGGGCGCTATGCGGCCAGTCAGATTCTTCTTCACCGAACTCATCCAACCATGTTTTTATGGACCTTGCTTTGGGCACTAGAACAGGTTCTACCCAAACTGTGTCCACAAAGTTGGAAGCAGGGTGTTGTCCAAAATGTCTTGATATGCTAAAGCATCATGATTGCCGTCTGAATTAAAAAACTAATAGGTGTGTCCCGATACTTTTGTTTATAAAGTGCACGACCAGCTGTTTTAACGGCACAAATGATGCGTGGCAACTCAAGCCGGTGAAAGAATTTCATTATCGTATGGTGAAATTACCCTTCGGCAACTTGTAAGAAAAGTTTAATTGAAGTAATCTCAGTGAAGGATTGATGGTGACCTGTGCTCCACAGGTCCTGTTTGTGTTACCAACCGTCCCTCTAACACCTGAGAAGTACTTTTTCCGGGATTAAAATGCCGTAAGAAGCCTAACGTAATTGTCCGCAAACTTTACAACACGTCTAGCCTAAACAGAAGCCCGTTTTACAATACGGGTGTAAAAATAAGATAAAGAGTGAAGTTTTCTTACCATTTTTGCGGGATCAGGTGGCATTAATCGTTGAAACTTCCTTTCGGGCAAGGTTTTTCGCGCATGCGTAGTAGCCCTCTCCCGTTTGTTTTGGGGTGGACTGGACCTGAGAGAAATGGAGGATTGAAATGAAGTTGTGTTATGTGCGAATAAGCTTACAACCAAAACTTCAAGTGGGTGTGTTGAGAAAAACACTAATTTCCGTTCAATCCACATCTGATAAGACGTGACTATTTAATACAGGCGGATGGTGGAGCCGCTTAGCCCAATGACTGTAGGAACCATAACATCCTATTCAAATACACTATATGGACAAAAGTATTGGGACGCATCTGTTTTTCAGGGGTTGGGCTAGGCCCCCCACTTCCAGTGACAATATTATTGCTTCAGAACACCGAGACAACTTTATGAAAAAAAAAAAAGTTACTGACTACGATAAAAACGTAAAAAACACAGTGCATCTGTGTATAGGGATTTGATTTTATGAGTCATTCTATAATTAGCGGTACATGTCATGTCCATGGACTTGTTTATCAACTATAAATTGATTGTTAAAAGTTTATTTAATATAAATTACTTATTTTGAGCCAGGGAACATTTCCCTTTCATTTTATATGAAAATCCAACAGATCCCATTGTTCATTTTTGTAAAAAAACCCCCACATTTTGTGTTGAAATGTCCGATTTGCTAAAAATAAAGTTTGGTGCTTCAAAACAACTGCACTTACGAATATGTGGAGAAAGTGTACAAAAATATGAGCTGATCAAGGTCTTGTAGTGAAAGATGAGAAGTCTGCAGTTAGCACAAGGCCCCAAAAATGGCCGAAATGTTAACCGTGTTACCCAGTATTATTTTCACAAATATATTTAAATATTCATTAGAGATTAAGCTTGACAAATTATGATTTTAACACATTAAAGGTGTATACTATGCAGCCATCAAGATACTTTATAAAAAAGAATACAGATTTTTTTTCTGGTTTTGGATATGCTAAAATGTACCCCTAATTACGGAATGACTCCTATGCTGAACATTTGTCCGCTAGCAAAAATGGCTACAATGGACACCTGAGCATCAGAACTGGTCCATGGAGCAATGGAGAGAGGTAGCGTGGTCTGATGAATCTTAATTCATGATACATCATATAGATGGACAGGTGTGTGTGTTGTTTACCTGAGAAAGAGATGGCATCAGGATGAACTATGGGAAGCAGGTAGAGACAAGGTGACGGTCTGGCCAATGTTCTGCTGGAAAACCTTGGGGTCCTGGCATTCATGTTGATGTTACTTTGACATATAGCCTACCACCTACCTAAACATTGTTGAAGACCTTTAATGATCTTGTCTTAATGTCATGCTGCCAGATACCACAGCACAGCTTCAGAGGTCTTGTGGAGTGCATGCCTCAATGGGTCAGAACAGTTTTGAAGGTATCAGAAGGACCTATGCAATATTAATCAAGTGGTGTTAATGCTATGGCTGATCAGTGTTTGTTGTCAGTGTATATTGGTGTTAACAAAGGCATGCAAAACAGATAACACACTTTCATTTATTTAAATTCCACACACACTTTCATTTATCAAAATGCTTCATAGAAAATTGCACAGAACTCTCAACAGATAAAACAGATTGTTCAGTATTTTAGAACATCCACCTTTTGCCTTTATGTAGTGTTTTGGGAAGCATGCTTTCAGTTTTTCTGTAGAAATGAATGTGATATTTGGGTAACATTTGGGTAAAAGTGTAAACACTTTCTTGTGATCAAAGTTCAATCTCAATTACAGATTTACCCTCATCACACCTTCCTTCACATCTTAGATTTTCAGTTTTAGTGTTCTAGGGAAAATGCTATTTTTTCTTATGTTTTCTGTTTTTATTTGTTTTGTAAAGAGCTGTTTTTTCTTCATTTTCTTCAGTATCTTTTCTCAGAAATCTCTTTTCCCCATTTTAGATGCACATGAGAAGGAAATGTGTGAGGCAGCTGAGATGGTGTTTTTGTAGTTGCTTGTGTGAATGTGTGACTTTGTAAAGGGGAACAATGGGTGTTTCTCAGTATGTCTTCTTCTCTGTTCTTGCATTCTCAGAGACTACAGTTATCAATTATGGTCTGAATGCAGTTCCCATCTAGCAAGTAGAGACCAAACGCCCGTAAGTGTTGATTTGTGTGTTTTATCAAGGATTAATCAGGAGGGGACTTTTCTAGGAGTCAAGAGGAATGTAAGTTTTCACTGACCACCGGTTGACCCATTCTACACATATTCTTAAGGTGTTAATTGACTTTTTTTTTTTTTATCCTTCTCTCTCAAACACAAACTACTTTCACCATAACTACTAAGTCCCACAATTATTTCCTGTATTTGGACCTTTTAATTAATATTTTAATGAAAATATAAATAAACACATTTACTAATACTGAAGAGGATTACAGGTGGTCTGGTGTATTATTTTATTGTAAATATCAATTAGGAGAAAATTAAATAAGGGATGGCCTCTGACTATTACAAATGTACATCTTTGTTTTGTAAAAAACATTTCCTTTTGTCTTCCTTTTAAATCATTTTCTTTAAATTCTTCATTTAACTTCTGTATTTTCTTAGTTCATCTGGAAAGTTTACACTCAAGTAACATTAAATAGGCTAACAGTTCACTGTAAGTTGGATTTAGATGGAACTTGTTGCAAATTAAACTGCAGATTATTTGGGGGGAATGTGCTGCTCATATTTGTTACTGAGGGGAATCATATCACACCCTATTATAATTACATTTGAAATGTGTGTGCCCTAGCAAAACAAATCCAAATGAAGGAGGACACAAGTCTAGCCTGCTACACTGTGTCATTCCTTACAATAGTCCAAAACAGAGTAATCGCCTAAGGTCATGCTGGATAATTCATTTTTATATCTAATTTACACACAAAGGTACTGGCAATCAAATCAATGACTTTTTAATGACTAGTATCTCAAAGGGTAACGGATAACTTTCCATTATTATATTCCTTATCTTAGATTTAATAGGGGATCAGATATGACACCTCAAAAAACAAGACACAAGCTTGGAATAACAGATTCTGTGTGTGAGTTGATGCTGATACAGTAGAAACAGATGACATGAACCTCGTTTTTTTTTTTTTCTCTGCCACCTCTCAGTTGACCCATCAGAAATGCAGCTTTAATTTGGCAGACAGTCTTGACTCGCTCCCTTGTGTTCTGCTGGAGGCCTTGGCAACAGCAGCTAATTGGCCACAGGTGTCAATCAAAATCTTTGTGTCTTTGCTCTCGTGTTTTGTCTGTAACCTTTAACCACTTTAAATGCCAGCCTTGGGTCCAGCTAAACCCATTAATGACAGACGAAAGAGAAGCAGTGCAGGATGTGGGGAAACAGTCTCCAGCCTGTACAGCTGATATGTGCTTTCTGACTAAGAGGCATCAATCTACTTGTGTCAAAATAATTTGCGGCAAATGAGTGCGAGAATGAAACAACCCCCACCTACCGCTGAACGAACACATTTCATTTCCGTTCTTAATTGTGCCCAAATGATGTGGAAAATAGCTTCTGCATTTATAATTTTCTTTTTAATTATCTTTACACCTATCCTTGAATGCACAAAGAAACTAAAGGAGTGTTTCAAATGAGCTCAACAGCATTGCATTGTTGCAAGTTTAATAAATCATATCTGGTACAGGGTCTGCATCCCCCTTAAAGTGTATGGAAAGCCTGACACCTGGTGGCTGAGTGAAAAACTACCCCACCACCCATACACCTAATGAAATTAAAAATGGAGTTTTCATTCTTAGTTCATGTCCAAAGGTGATAGATAAGCCCTGTAATTTGAGATGCAACTTAACATCTATGGATAATTGCCCTTGTTAAGCAATTATTACACCATTGTACTGATTTTTTTAACGCAATGGCAGTCTAGAATGGACACTGCACTGTTAAATAGGTAGTGATGTGTGTGAACCTTAAACTCTCAGTATTGCTTGAATTTAGGGCGTTGTTTAAATTTTACTGATACAAATGCCGATGCTGATACTGCTTACTGATAGGGACACTTATCAATACTCATTCATCCTAGTCTCTATTATTTGGTGCAAAATATAAAGACATGACATGGATAGATGTCAAATTATTATTGTTATTATTGTTACTACTTAAAAAAAAATAACAGCCTGAATTGTTTCCTGAGTTTCCTTTGTGTATACTGAAGGAGGAGCAATTGCTACAAATGTCTAATCAACAAATATGTGGTGCTAATATGCAGTTGCCCCCAGTCCCTCCCACTGAACCATTTGAAAATGTCACGATGTATTAATGGTGCATATATACTGATAGCAGCACTGGAGATTATATATATTTTGCTATTGACCACCTCAGGAACTGAGTGTACAAACCATTTGTGCAAATTTAGAACCAGTATTTGAACCCTTTCCCTAACCTACACGAAGCCTTGGCTGGTTTGGTGTTGTTAATCCTTTCCTGGCTCTCAGTCTTTCACACTTTCCTTTTGCAAAAGGTGGTGGTGGGGGGAGTGGAGGAGGGTGGATGGGAAAGATTGGGGAGGGTGTCAATGAAAGCATCCCTTCAGGAAAATGCCTTTTGAATCAAGCTTCATGTCCCTTTCCAAACAAAATAATTCAGAGATGAAGTACTGTGCAAGCCAGCGCTATCAGGTTCAAGTCCAGCAGCTGCAGCTCTAATGGCTCTGGCTGCTTCACAGCGGGGCGAAGATGAGCCCTGGAGCCAGGATTTTCTCTCAATCAAGTCATGATAAGAGCATGAATAGAATCGTGCAGGGGCAGGAAACCTTTATGGAGAGGCCCTGTTTTTGTGTGTTTTTCTGCTAAGATGAAGTAACAAAAGACCTACCAGAGGAGGAGAGCTTAAGGATGGAGAATACAAGACAAAATCAGGACAAAAAATGTGTTTACACCCCAGGAGTTTAGTTGGATCAGTCGCACAAGCTCATGCTCATTTTTTGGGTTTGGCCAAAGACAAATTTGATGAACAGGAACAAACTGCCTCAAGGATCATCTGTCCAGTGTGAGAAAGTCATGAAGGTTTATTAGGGAACGCATAATGTTTTTGTTTGTGTACATTTTTAGAAACGCAGGTCAGAGCCAAAAATGATGCTCTGTAGATGTTCATACCTGGAGGTCAAATGTACCTGAAAATAGCACTGAGGACTGGAGGACTTGTGGAGGATTACAAACAATTAGTCAAGGCCAGTGGGATGACGGTCTTCTTTAACCTCCAGAAGGCACAACAAACCTTACTCCAAAATATGAAAGCTGTTACCTTTCAGGGGTAAAAATAGGCTCGTGCTGCTCTTAGCCTTAATTCTCAGGTAACAGTATCATTCGATAGCCTGTGCGTACTGGATTCGGGAGAATGTGTTTCAAACGCACACCAGTCAATTTGTTCACACGCTTCAAATAACCAGACAGACGTGACAAGATAGGATTTCCTGCTGCGAACACCCAATCACTCCCAATGCACTCGACTGCACAGTGAAATTGCACCTGTTTGGAGCGAACAGTAGAACAAATGGTGCCTCTTTGCCTCTTTTTATAATGAGCAGTGTAGACTTCAGCAGACTGAATGCACAACTTCACTTCACAAAAGGAGGTGTTGGTGCAGCAAGGGATCATGAACCATTTCAGTGGAAAGTGTGGATGGAATGTGATTTGATTCTCCTACCTTTCTAGAATCCTCTGATGTCCATAAGAATCCGCAGTTCATCACCAGATCCACTGGTGGCAGTTTTGTAATAGGCTTTTATCGTGAGATGCAGATTAAAATATGGATCTTTGCTCTGCGTGAACTTAGCGCTTCTGTTTAATCTTTCTTGTAAATTTCCTATTGATTCTGTTATCCAGTATCCAAAACAGGCCCAGATGAGTCTTTGTTCTCCTCAATCTCCTCAACAGAAAAAAAGTGATACAGTCACTTCCGAATTATGCTGTTTGTTAATTAGACATATAACCAGGTTATAAAGTCTTAACCAATAGGAAAGCTTGCTTAGCTATATGTCTCCTATTGTTTCCAGTGAAAACGTAATAATGGAATCATAAAATAAATAATGAGTAATGGAACAGTAGGACAGCAGAACCTGGCTAGTTTATAAATATAACATGATTCCACTGCATTTAAATGAAATTACACTTTTTTAGTTCAAGAAAATCATTAGGCCTGATTCTGAGAACACCTTGCTCTGCACATTTTCACTGCTTAAAACACACCTGATCCAACTAATAAGCTCATTAACAACACCTCACTGAGCTGAAGTAAGGCAGTGAAAACACTAATGTGTGCAGGACGCCTCCAGAATCAGGGAGGCATGCTCAAGAGAATACCAATATTTCAACAATATCATGTCTGTCTGTTTTAGAATAGGAACCTGTCTTTTGTCTACGTGATATCAGGGCAGAGAATGACTGGAATATAGCACAAAAGCAGATGCATACCCATACAGAAAGATCAGCAGTGCTGTTTACTGTGTCAGGCTATCAAAACTCGAGACATGCTGCAAACACTCATCTTCAAAGGAACATTTAATACATCTGGTGATATGTCTGGTGAAAGACCAGGAGAATCGCAACAGCGGCTGCAAGGACATTTCCACTCTCATTCATGCTGGCCAGATACGTGAAAACAGGTACAATATCTCATCTTTTTTTGATGTGGTGGGATTTCTTGCTGTAGCGCTCTCAAAGAACCCGAACTCTCTGAAATACTAAAGCATGGATTGATCAGCCTTTTAAGCACTGGAAGCTGAGAAAGCAGTAGTTGACTTTTTTGATGTTTGTTGATCACTGTACAAAATCTTTAGAAAGTAAGCTGTTGCTGTTCAGCATAAAAGTGAGCAATGTGTTGATCAAAATGCCTGGACTGTTTAGCCTGTTTAGATCTTTACTGTCTGAGATTGAAGCTGGCTTATGAGGCTGAACTGGGAATACATGCCTTTGAGCTCTTGCGAAAAGTATTGGTGTATTTTGCTGGATGCCTCAGACAAGCCCTTGCAAAGGGAAAACATGAATCCAGTCCAATCCAACTTTATTTGTTTAGCACATTTAGCAAACACGAAGCACCAAAGTGCTGAACAAGATAAAAGAATATGATAAAGAGGAAGCAAGAGACATAAAATGGCATATAAAAGAAATAGCATAAAAAATATAAGAATGTTGAAAATAAATCAAATAAACCAATAATGAATTAAAATCATCGTCTCACAAAGTATCAAAGGCCGTTGGCCTGAGATACAGCCGAGATGTGCATGGAACAGAAGAGGCTTTTCTACGGTGCCTTGAAGCACAAAACAGAACTTGCACAATAAGGGTTAACTAACAGCTATTTGGATCTCTGCTCACTTCGGTACATCATGGTATTAACAAAATCAACCATTGCTAAAGCACAGTCTGTCAATTTCAAGTGGTTTGTTTAAACAAGAATCAGAAAAGAGAAAAAACAGAATTGGACACATGAACTTCTCCTAAGAGACACCACGCCTGGCTGCATCAACTATTAAATGTCATTTTCACTTTTGTGGATCGTCTTCATAGACATCCATCAGTCCATGCTGCATGCATGAAAGGCCTGGCTGGTCCAGCTTGCCTTAAGAAAGACCTCACACCCTCCATTCAGTTTGTTCTGGCAATGGGCCAGATTGAAGCCATTCATTTGAAAGGTTCTTTAGGGTAGTCCTTAGCAACCCCCAAACTGTCCCCTTAGGGACAAGTTTGAGAGAGTGTACTTAAAGAGTGGTGATCAGATCATAGAGATATTCTCTCCTCCTCTCTTTCAGGATAAAAATCAAGTAGGCTGAGGATAAAACACAAAACCATTATCCACACATTTGGATTTTCTCTATTTGATGTATATAACTTTCGCTGTTTGGGCACTGTGATTACAGAAACACAATGCATTCATGGGCCCTGCTTCGTGCCTGCTCCGCTTTGTATGCTAATGTGCCTCCAGTATTGTAACAAATGTATTCCCTTGACAAGGAGGCAAAAGCTTTTGAAGTGGCTTGCATCTGTGAATGGTTCCCACTTTTTCCGAGCACTGTTTCCCACTCATGTAAAAAAAAACCTCTCCAAGCTATTATGCGTTCTCTTCGTCTGGATTACCTCAAGGCTCTCTGTAAAGTTATGTGATTGGGCAATGTGTTAGTATTCAGATAGACCAAGTATGGATGAATCGTGTGACGGATCTCAGAGTTATTATGGGGCTAATCATAGACACTAAGCCGAGCATATGAGTCTATTCACTTTTGCTTCTAGGAAGCAAGAGAACCCCTTTAAGAGAGCAGCCATGTGGGTACACTGATCTGTCTGAAAAGATAATATGGCTGACTATAAACACCAACCTGCAGAGTCCTATGTGCATGTAAACAGACTTCAGCTTTATCAAGTTGCTAGGTTATTTCAAATGTAGGTTGACTAATGCTACTGAACAGTAGTACCGGTCTACTACTAGAATTTTTGTCTCTTTTTATAGCTAACAATAGTCTGACACAGTGCTAGTGCATGACATTTTGCTTCCCTATAATTTTGTCATGCCGCAGCTTCAGTCTAGTCAGTTTACCGGGTTGGGTGTGGTGATGTAAGATTTTGTTTAAAGGGGATCTCTGGCTAGAAAAACACCATACTATGATTCCACATCCCAAAAACAGCAGCTATTGGCAGAAATCAGCTCCAAAGGAGCTGGGCATCGTCAGATCGACAATACTCTAGCCCAGTGGCATTGGGGGGTCGTCCAAGCTAGACAACTGCCTAGTTCGTGGATATTCATGTGCCAGCCCTGATCTTCCAATGTCTTTCCAGTGTCTTTCATAAAACTGTGTATATTTTTTGCAGTGAGTCTAGAGTAGGTGATATATATTAGCTCTATATAGAAGCTGGAAGTGTTCATTGAAAACTGCTGGTCTCTCCTCATTCTGCTATAGCTAGCTCTACTGTTGCAGTTACACAGCGTTCTTTACTAGAGACTGATGTCCTTGGCTCTTGGCTTTGTGTTTGACTAACCTGTCTATTAGTGAAGAACAATGCATATCCACCTCACAGGTTTGTACAATGGACAGAACATCCAACAGTGATTCTATTGCTTGTTGTTGCATAGTGTTCAGGCTTACAATTCATTTAAAACACATTAGTGAATAAATAATGTGACAAAACCATTATTTTAACCAAACCTTTAGTTCGATTATGAGAATATTTTGATTCACAAACAACAGCAGAGAATGAGGAGCTTATCTGGAAATGTGATTTGACAGGTGATCATAGCACACAGTAACAAAAACCCACTGAAATTAATTAGAGGACTCATTTGCATACAATGATCAATATTGCAAACACAATGAACCAATAATATACTGTGCTGCCCCTCTTTCTTGATACTAAAGTACTTCCTTTTAATGCCAGCGCTTCAGTTGTCAAGGACAAAAATGATTGTAGTTGTTAAAAACCAAAAATGAAATAAGGCTCAGTGCCAGACATGTAACGTTTTTGTCACACTGTGCACACACCTCATAACCATACGTTCATAAAAGCATGGAAATCTCTTCAGACATGCTGGTTTCCAGATACTATAAATAGATCTGGAGTATTAAGGCAGAAAGGGGGGTTGGTAGTAGGGGCTGGAGAAAATTGGTACAAAACCAATGTGTGCCTAAGCTTCACTAGTCCATGACATACACTACATCGCCCAGGGCCGTTTAGACTGTACGGCGAGTGTGTTTTTTCCTTTGTGAGCTGAAAGGAGGCAGTCATTAGAGCAGTCTGCCTGGTGACACACTCGAGCACTGGCTAGACGTTTGGGAGAGAGGTGGAGAGAGGGCGAGCGTGTGTGTGTGTGTGTGTGTCTGCATGTGTTGAAAGACTGATATGTAGTGCATGAGTATGTCCAGCAGATGTCAATGTTGCAGCAGACCCTCTCCCTTCTGGAATGGTGAACTCTTTCTAGTTCTCATTCCTTCGCCATTCCTGAAGAGAGTGGGTTTAGACTGCTATTCCATGTTTGTTTTATGTAGCATGATATTTTCTTGACTTATTACCATTTTTCTCGATTTGATTCAGTCCTGTTCAGCAAATTCTTTCATGGCTGCCTCTCAGATTGAGTACTTCATGGGGTACCAGCCAGAGGTGTCAGGATAGGTGGATATACTGTGCCTTTCTTAGGTGCCCCAACCCCCACATGTGTAGGGGTCCTTCACGCACTGTGAGCACACAACAATTTCCCATATACTTTATAGCTAAAGGACCTAAAAAATGGCTTCTCTAGGTGAAGTGTAATTTAGCTACCCCCACAGTGAGTGGTTTGAGTGGATCTATTCAGGTACAGTTCAGTGTCAGGTGCTGTCTGGTAATCTCCTTGCAAAACATTGCACTTTTGATTCAGACGATTCTACAGTGCGAATGTGCAGGCACTAAATTGTGCTTGAATTCAGACACAGAGCATGTGTCTGGGTTATTTATGCAGATGAGCTATGCTCAGCATATGGCCATATGACCGGCAGCTGTATAGGAATAACATGACTCCCACTCAGTCATGAGCGTCACGTTTCTTTTGATGGCTGTGGTCGTAATGTTGGCATCCAATTCTTCATGCCAGGACATGATCGTGAGCAGTCAGTGTTGTTAGCACGTGTTGAACTGGCAGCTGAATGCTGGCAGGTGTACTTTCTCTGCGGCCACTCTAGACAGAGTAGTTACATTTATTCTGTTTCAGGTGCTTAAAATTTGGATTGTTTAATACACAGAGTATTTTGATAGTTACAGATGTACTTCCTCAAGTGTATTTGTGAGGAACAGAATCTATTTTTGATTCAGTTTAGATTATCACACTGAGTTCCTGAATTTTTTGGGGGGGACAGGAGGTAAGGAAGTGGTCTTTTTTTCTGTTCAGTTGGTTGAGCACCTGGGCTGCTTGCTTATACATCATATTTCCCAGCATTGTTTTTTAAACCAATAGGTTCCCAAAAAGTGGTTAATAGTGTCTCAGTTCCTACAAGAGATGTATACACAGAATACAGTGTAAATTGTTTATTAGTGTTGTTTTTACATTATTTGATTATTTGATTATTACCCAACTTTGGGTATGAAAATGGGCAACTCTAATCACCCTGTAATTCTCGTGCAATCGCAGTTTACATCATGATAATGGCCAGGATTGTCCTCTATTGTGTTCCACATAGTTAGAATGGCCTAGAAGAGCTTTCTCCATCTTGGACCACGTCAGGATCGTCATAGTTCTTATAACTACATTCCACTGCTGATCCCACGCCGTTAAAAAGCTTCATCCGGACTTGGGCATACTACATGCAAGCCAGTCATGTGTCCTCTCTGTCTCTGGCTGTTGATCCAGCTTAATGCCGGCCAGGCCACAATCTGTCCCCTTGATGCTTTGTGAAAATGAGGTGTATGGCACAACCTGGATGATGTGTATGGCACAAATTGGATACCACTCTTTACGTAGACAGCCCCAGCCCATATAAAGCTATCCCTGAGCAAGCCTAGCCATATTAAGCCACCCACTCCATTTGTATTCTGCAAAGGGTTAGAGACAAGCACTGACCTCTACTCGAAAAAAGTCATTGTTGCTAAGAGTCAAGCAAGTGCCCTTTTTTGGCCTCCACCAGCCAATTTCCAGCACTGTGTAGATGCACCAGCCACTCTAGCCCTGTGCATTAAGAGCCAGTAATTGATTTTCCTTTGTAATCTCAAGGTCCTGATGACATTCAGCGGCTCACGGTGGAAGCTTGCTGCCCTGGTGCTAATTGTGTTTTATCTCCTTCTGCCACAAACATCCGCAAACACGGCTCTGTTTCTCCGGACCTCCCTGAAGTTGACTTTGCACGGGCAGGTGTTGTTTTCTCAACCATAAATAAAGAGTAAGACGCAAAAATAGGTGCAATCCATCATTGCAGCAGCACAGTAAACCTGACCTTGATGCACCACTGCGATTAAGCTCATATAAATAAATGAGTAGTGTTTTTTGACACTGACAACAGCCGCATGTGCAAGTGCTGTACTTGAAACGAGCGCCAGTTCATGGGATCCACAGATAACCTCAAGAGGAACTTTTTGAAGAGGCTTGTGTCAACATCCTGCGGAGTTCACGTGTCTGCAGTACTGTTAATCACCTTTCTCTGATCACTGCTATGATTGACACGGGACTCTATTTTACACTGTTGAGTATTTGTAGGGTCATATATCTGGCCAATGTGGAAGACATTTTTGCAGTTTAGCAACTGTTTATAATTTGTCTAGTTATATAAAAGAGGAAAGCACAACTAATGATGGATGCTGCAATAGTACAACACAAAATTGTGTTCAGTCCAGTTATATTTAGAGCACAGTTCAAAACTGAAATCTTGTAAGGCTATGTTGAGAAGCAAAATCCAACCATTATGGGCGTGTGGACCAGAGGTGTAAGGAGTACCTGAAAACCATACTTGAGTAAAAGTACAGATACCTTACTGTAAAAATGACTCCATTACAAGTTACAAGTCA
>JBBPDB010141441.1:0-15233 GCA_037974465.1 Brachypetersius altus
TAAGTTGCTCCAGGGAGAGACTGTCCCCTGTAGTTAGGGAATGGAAGTCTCTTTGGACAAAAGCGTCTGATAAATGCCATGAATGTAAATTTCCTAAGGACCTTGTCCTCGTGCTGGATGTCTATGGAAACAGCTCTTCATCTTCTACAAACATCTTACTCTAGATGCTGGAAGATTGCTGTGAGGATCTGATTGTTTTCAGTCACAAGAGCACAAGTGAAGTCAATTTAGTGAAGGTACTGGATGGAGTTCCAGAACTCCAGCTGGTGGGCTTTGTACTGTTTTAGCCAATGTTTCCCATTAGTCATGGAGAACTTGGAACACTTTTGAACATATAGTGAATATATTTTAATGTCTCTAAATAAAATTAGCACACAAATTCTATTTTGAACTACTGGGAAACTTGAAATGTGTCTGAAATATCAGCTATAATTGTCAAACACAGTATGAGAACTTTTCAAACAAAAGTGTATTTCTTAAAGAGTGTTTGAGTATGTGTGTGTGTGTGTGTGTGTGTGTGTGTGTGTGTGTGTGTGTGTGTGTGTGTGTGTGTGCACACTTGTGTGTGGTTCTACATCCTTGCTTGGCCACCAGAAACATCTACTTTTGCACAATTACAGCCAAAGGAGAAAAATCCTCACCACTTATCACTGCAGGTTTTGGAAAAGTGTGTGATCTCCATGGTGTGTGTAAAACAGACCGTTTTAGGAATACACACACACAGATGTTCTGGGCACGTCTCACCCAAACACACCTCCAGGCCAAGTCTGGGTTGATTCAGGAGCGCACAGAAATGACGCCATACAAATTGTGCTCTTGGTGAATGCCAGTGAGGCCATAGAGCAATGGACGTTAATCACAAAGGCCTTTTAAGCATAACCCACATTGAGACCCGTCCAGTCTCTGATGAAATTATGATATGACAGCTCCCACATGCTCGTTGTGAGGTTTTCTCTTTTACTCTTGGTTTATCTCAGTGGTTCTTCTTCATACTCTTAGGGAGTTTCAGCTCTTGTGAGTGGCCTTTATCATAATTCTTAGAAGTGTTTCTTTTGAAATACTGGATGCACTTAATATTTTTTTTCTTGTGCTGCTGCTTGCAAAGTTTTTTTTCTTCGTCTGTGTCTTCCTCAGTGATGCTCTTATTTTTGAAAAAGCTTATTTAACAAAAGCTAAACAAACACAACTGGACTGACCTAGACATGCTCAACCTACAAATATATTTTTGTGCACTAGCTGTCGTTGCATGGCTTAACTTACTCTGTGTATTTTGCCTATATTTTTCCTGCCATACAGTTAATGTCTGTACTAAAGATATACTGATCATACAAAAAAACCCCAGAATCAACTACGATATTTAGCCTCAAGCTACATTAATGAAGTCAGTCTACTCTGATGCCACAACATGAAAACCACTGACAGGTGAAGTGAATAGGTTTTAGATGCAGTGGCGTCTAGTGAAGTAAGTGAACAGTCAGATCTTGAAAAAAACATGAAAAATGACAAGTGCTGAATTGTGATAGCTGGACTGTTGAGTCAGAGCAGGTCTCATGGGGTAATCTAGGTATCGGTGGTTAGTACATACAAAGAAGGACCAGTGAAAAGTTGCATCCATGTTTGCCCAAAGATCAGTGATGCTTGTGGGGAGTGAAAGCAACCCTGTCTGGTCTGATTACACGGAAGCATATGGGGCTGCACAGCTGCACTCCAGCCAGAATACACATGCTGACTCCAGTCCAATGCCAAAAGCCTTACAAAGAAGTCAGCATCAGAACATGAATCCCAGACAGCTACCTGGAAAAGATGCTTTCTTGGTGCCAGAAACCATAACATACTCCAAAACCTTTTTTTTTCTTTTTTTCTCTAATAATTAGGTCAGAGAAACAAGTACGGGTGTGTTGTTGCTGCAGCCTACAGGTGATTCAGTGATTTTTGGAAAGCACCAAATCGAACAGTTGGAAAAACATTGTGCATGAAGCAAAGAGAAACAGGACTTTAAAAGAGGAATGCTCTGTGTGACAAACAGAGGAATTAACAGTTTTTCTCTGAAATATGAAGAAAAGTAACTTCTTTTGTTTCTACATTCTTTGTTATTTCTTTTGTGCCTTCCACCTTACTTTCTTTCTTTCGTCCCTTGTTTTGCACCTTTTTCTTTTCTTTTCTTCTTTCTTTCTTTCTTTTATTAATTTCCGTGTGTTTGTTTCTTTCTTTGCTTCTTTACTTTTCTCTGTAGCTTTACATATGTCATTCTCTGCGTGTCTCACAGATCAAGCCCTGCTCCACTCCAGCAACCATGTTGACTGTTGCTGTGACTGCCCTGCTCCTGCCACTGCTCACCTCGGCACTGCCCTTTCAGCAGAAAGGATTCTGGGATTTTGGCAAGGACATTGATGTGAATGACCTGCTGATGACGATGATGAAGGACCAGGAAGAAGGCTCAGCAATCGATGAACTCCCCCAGCCTGAGCATCCTACCTGCCCTTTTGGCTGCACCTGTAACCTGAGGGTGGTGCAGTGTTCTGATCTCGGTGGGTGGACCGGACCATAATACCGAGTGGAATATACAAGAATATGAACACAAACAGACAAGCATAATATGAGTAAAATGTAGGGGACTAAAATCACTTTAGTCCAGCGCTTACTACAAATAAAGTCGATAACTAAGGCATGTTGGTGGGTAGCAGGTGACCTGGTGTTTAGGGAGTTGCTCTTGTGATCAGAAAGTTGTGGGTTTGAACTGCCACTGAGGTACAATTGAACAAAGTACTGTCCCCACACACTGCTGCCCAGGTGCCCCCCATTGGTGGCAGCCCACTGCCTCACTTAGTGAATGGATTAAATTCAGAGAAGGAATTTCACATTGTGCTGTGCTCACACTTTACTTTATGTTCGTCTCTTGAGTTATTTATTTTTTTTCCAGCTTTGAGGCTAATGCAACGAACAAGAAATATAAAATTATACCTCAGGATTTAGCATTATGCTAGCCTCATGCTACAATCAGTCGCTTCAAGCCATGTTCAGACATACTCATGTGGTTTCTGACACTGTATGACACACTGTTATCTATAAACATGGACTGTAGAATGTCATATAGTTAAAAACAGTAGAAAACACTAATTTTCACAAGTGCAAAACAAATTCAATGAGCAAAAAAACATCAAAACACACGTACCCCACTAATACAAAAACTTCTATTACTTGCTTAAAAACACAAGCTTGTAGTTCCAGTGCTAAACCGAAGAAGCACATTTCACACACTAAACTTGTCTTGGGAATCATGAATGGACATTCTGGGCCAAAGGGAAAATTGGGTCAATTTTCTTTTGGATTTTGACCAAACTTTTGCTTTAACGGTGAGCAGACTGCAGCAGGTAGTGATTACTATGGGATATCACTCTCATATCCTCTCTCCTGACCCATATTTCACCACTGTCTGACATCAAAGACCTGCCCATCATTTCCTTCATGCACTTTAGCACTGCCTCTACCCACAACGGCATGAAAGAAGCACTAAAAAAAGAAAGAATGGCGGAATCTCTGGCACTCTGATAGGAAATTTAAAGGGTCTTTGGGATTACGATGAAAAGAATTAAGAGATTTTGGCCTTCACATCAAAAGCTTGGCACAGAAAACAGCCTAAACTTCGCTCTAAACGACGCATGGCCGCTAAGCCTCAGTTCGGGCTAATCTGGCCCAGACATCAGAGCATGTGGTGTGTGGTCAGACACCTGAGCAGCTGCTCACTTTACGCCACGAAAAATACGCCATAAACAGTGATGTCTGTTTCTCTGTAAATGACAACGTTCAAAAGCGGTCTTCTGAAAACTCTTGTTACCACGGTAACCACATGCCAGAATGCAACACTTTTCTGAGGTGCAGATATTTATTTAACATCAAGGGAAAAAAATCTATCTCTCTGTTTTTTTTCTCCTCTATACTGCCTTCACTCTCTCCCCCTTCTTCTTTCGAATTCTTCCTCTTTCTCTCTTTTTCTCTCTCTTTCACATTTCTGTCTTCCTTTGTTTCTCTCCTGGCCTCTCTCTCTTCTCCTTTTTTCTCTTTCTCCGTCTTACTACCCTTTCTCTTTTTCTTCTTCCACCCCATTTTCTTCCCAATTATTATAATTTCACACTTCCTCCTTTCCTCTTTACCAAATCTCTCTCCTACTTTACCTCTCTTTCCTTGAGTGTCTCAATCCCCTCTTTCTTGCTGTCTTTCCTACTGTCCCTCTCTCTGTCTCTGTCCTTCTCTCTCTTTTTCTTCCTTCGTCATAATGTGCTACGTGGAGCCATGCTGGTCCGGCTCCATGTTAATTATAGAGCACGCTTGGTGGGGAAAAGTAGCCCACATCACCACACACACAGACACATATACACAGTTGCTGAGCAATTACCGCTTTCGGAAGAGTTTGCATGTGAACTGGAGTAACCTAAAGGATTTTAAAAAGGAGTACATAAGGACAATTTGTTAAGGAAATACAATCGTTCAGCTTTCTTAGAGCTTAAGCACACACAGTATGTGACAATGGATTATGTGGCAAATAGGCATTAGAGAAATATTCAATGTATTGCCCTTAAAAAGCTTAAATCTCTTGATATCTTGTGCTTTTACTCAGTAATTCATCATATGTTATATAATGTAATAAAGACAATAATACATGCATAACAGTGTGCCATATATTGTCCACATAATAAATTGTAATAGAGATGACTGAACACACAGATTGAGACAAGTGTGTAAATATGGAAACATGCACTGTCCATCATGCTAACCGGCTAATGCTAACATTCTACTGCTACTTGTTAGGCTCATAGGTCCAGTGTGAAACTGAAGTAGCAAAACATGTCTTGGCTGGTCATCTATGCTCTGTGTAAGGGAGGAAATTTCACTTTTCTCATTACTAAGTTCTCGGTTTTATTTGTTTTACAGGTTTCAGCTACGTACCATATGACATTCCACCAGACACACTGCTGCTGGATCTGCAGTGCAACATGATCACTGAGATCCGAGAGGGAGACTTTAAAGGCCTCACCAACCTCTATGTGAGAGACTGACCTCAGCACGGACATCACATTTATAATCACTTTGTACTTCCACACACTGCAGAATATTTGATTGATAACTCATCTGACCTCTTTGGTGCAGATATTATTTGGGTAGTAGGCTATTCTCTGCACAGCAATGACACTGATATGGTAGTGTGTGTTGTGTTGGCACATGTGTAGACTCAATTCCTGGGGCTTTCTCACATGTTAGTGTCACTGTTGGTTAAGCGTACTCCACCACTCAAAAATATCCAGCCAAGAACATCTCTGTAGTCAAAAACCACAAAAGAGCGAGAGAATGGCCATTGTGGGTTGTAGTAGCCTAGTGGACCCAATGACCACAAAGTTCGAACCAAATGCCCCCTTTACATAGACTGTGCATCAACAGAGGAGCAACTAAATATACACCAGCAAGGCGGAGCTACAAAGTAGCGAGTGAGTGTGTGTTACATTAATGACTAACCTGGATGTGTGTGTGTGTGTTTGTGTGCAAGGCTCTGGTACTGAGGAGTAATCAGATCTCTAGGGTTCACCCTCGGGCCTTCCTGCCTCTGAAACGGTTGCAGAAACTCTACATCTCCCACAACCACCTCACCTCCATCCCCCGCAACCTGCCTGCATCACTTGTGGAACTCCGTATCCATGACAACCGCATCCGAAAGGTAGCCGCAGGGAGCTTCTCAGGTCTGGGCAACATGCATGTGATTGGTAAGCTATATTACCTAAGCACTTAATGTAGTTTCAGAGACACCATATAATCATCAGAAAGTTTGGCAAAATGTCATTTTTCTTAACCTCCTTCTCATGCCAAACAAAGTGAAGTATGCTTCTGTCATGGTGGTGATGGCCTAGTGGTAGGATACTTGCCTCTGGACCAAGAGGTCATAGATTCGAATCTTACCTTCAGCAGACCACCACTGGGTCCCTAAGCAAAACCCTTAACCTCAAGTTGCTCCAGGGAGACTGCCCCCTGTAGATAGGGAATGGAAGTAAATGTCATTTTGGAATGGACATTGCACCACACAGTAATCATAACATTTGGCAAACCAATATGGCCACCCGGTCCAGTTGGAAGTTCATGTGAGATGATTTACGCATGCAGTTTCACTTACCTTAATTAGGGCCATGGGGGCCTATCAGAGCAGCCATAGGGTAAAAGTCAGAAAGACTAGACAGTTAACCAGTCCAACACAGGGCAGACAAATACATTCATCATTAGAGGTAATTTAGCATCTCTTGTTCATCAATCAATTAATCAATGAAACTTTATTTATATAGCTCATTTTAACAACCGGAGTTGACCAAAGTGCTTCACAGCCTTAAGAAAAATCAAGAACTAAACATATACTTAAAACCGCAGTTTAACATACAAGAACTTTAGAGTTAAACCAAAAATAAAGAGAGAATAAAAAAGATAAAAAGATTTTTTTAAAAAAAAGGAAAAGTCACATCGTGCATTAGGTGCCAAAAGTCAGCCAAAATAGGTGAGTCTTAAGTTTTGATTTGAATACAGTCAAATCGGTGAGGCTGCGAATCTCTAGGAGAAGCGTATTCCACAGTTTTGGATTAGCGACTGCAAAAGAGCGACCTCTCCTCATCATCTGATGTTCATGTCTTTGGTCTGTGGGAGGAAACCAGAGTACCAGTGGAAAACCACACAGAACATGCAAACCCCCACACAGAAGGACCCTCACCACTCCAGTCGAGATTTAAGCCCTGGATCTTTTTGCTGCAAGGCGACAGCAAAACTTAAGAAGCAAATTTCAGACGTCAAATATATCTCGGCTGCAAATCTGGTCTGCTAAGATGTACAGGACAATGTAAAAGAACTGATTTGACTATTATCTGATAGGCAAAGGGATGAACAACATGCTTATAAGAAGTGCCCATTTCTAGTCTAGATGTACCAATCTATGTAACACTGTATGTGTTGCTCGGGCCAAAAAAATGTCTTTTTAGCCAGTATGCATTTCTTCACCCACATAGCTGCTCTTGTTGTGCTGTTATTTTTTACAGAAAGTTTCATAGAGATTTGTAGAGATTTTATTTAAAATTTCAGAATATGTTACTGGGATTACAGGCTATAGACTATTTACTTTTTTGACAACCCACGTTATTCTGTGTACCTTCAAACATCCTCTCCCTCCTACTTTTACACCAGTGCTGTTCAACTACATGAAAGGTAAGAGGGGGTGCAGGTGCTACATGCTGCTGACCTTCTCCTTTTGTGCCTCTTAACTAAAAGTACTAAAAGTATGATCAGTCCGTGTGTGTTTTCTGTAATGTCTCTGCAGAAATGGGCCGTAATCCCCTGCAAAACAGCGGTTTTGAGCCTGGAGCGTTCATCGGCCTCAAGCTCAACTACCTCCGCATCTCTGAGGCCAAACTTACTGGAGTGCCTAATGGTAATACAGGACATTTATCATCTATATACTCCAGTCAATGGGGAGGGGGGGTCTTTGCCAGTTTAAAATAACTATACTAAAGCTTAAAGTGTATTATGTAGAGGCAGTGACAGTGACAGTGCTAGTTTAGGAAATATTGCCAAATGCCATGAAGTTCATCTCGTAGTGATATCAGCACTCATCAGACCTTTAAGGTGTAAAGGGGTTTTGGGCCAAAAGCTTTATGTATAGTTTGGAAAAGATGTCATCTTTTAATCACCCAGGTCAATAGGTCAAAATCATCAGAGATAAGTTTATGTGGGTTTAGTTTTTCCCGCACGTACAGTTTTTGTGATGAAGCTAGTTCTATATTGCATGATAGTTGGTACAATTAGCATATAATATTCATATGCTGACGTTTTTGAAGAAACAGTGGTAGCTGACTGACACTGATCATTATATCTATGCCACAGTGTGTGTCTGTCTGACTTCAAACAAAAAATATACAGTTACTTGATTGGTGCCTGCGGTTTAATAAAAAACGCCCGCTAGTCTACTGCAAATCTAATATTACTCATAGTTCTAAAAATTGATGTGACTGAAAAAAATGAAAGCAGATCTGAAATCAGTACGAAAAACTGGTTTAGAAAAGTTTGTTGTGGTTTCTGATGATTACAAAACATTTTTGTTGTTGACCTGTTATGTGATGAACATTTCAAAAGAAACTCAAAGATGCTTTATGACTACAAAATATTTGCAGGGAGTTTTCAAAACACAGAACATGCACATTTTTAGGAAACAAAATGTAAATGAAAATGTTTACAGGTTAATTAAAAAACAAAATAATAATAATAATAATAATTCTCTATTCTATGCTGTGCTATTCTATTCTATGCATTTCTATATTAGACCTACCTGAGAGTCTCCATGAGCTGCATTTGGACCAAAATGAAATTCAAGCCATCGAATTGGAGGACCTCAGCCAATACAAGCAGCTCCAGAGGTCAGAACACCCACCTACTGCTGGCCACCTCAAATGAAAATTAGACATACTGAAACTTATTTTTAAAAAATTATATCATTTAATATTTAATATTAAATACATTTTCACTTATGGAATAAAGTTTCAGTTCCAGGAGTAATGAGGAAAATCATCAGGAAAACACACCGGTCCCTCATAATTCTCATTAGTTTGTTATTGGTGCCCTCTAGTGTTTAAAAACTAAAACTGCAGGTTGTAATCCTCTCTCTCTCTCTCTCCCTCGACTCAAAATTAGGCTGGGCCTGGCTTATAACCGTATTCGTCACATCGAGGATGGTGCTTTGTCTTACCTCCCCAACCTGAGAGAGCTTCACCTGGACAATAACCGCCTTTCCAAGGTCCCCTTAGGGCTGCCTGATATGAAATACTTGCAGGTATGCATCCAACTTTGTGTATGTTTGTGTGTGTGTATGTGTGCGTGTGTGCGTGTGTGTGTGTGTGTCATATTGCTAAACATTTTATGAAGTAACCTGAAGAACTTGATGGTTAAAGTGGAGCTACCAAAGAAGCAATTTTTCATTTATCATTCCCTTGTATATACCAATTTGATATACCAATTGTGAATATTTAGACGTATAATAAATGAAACATTTGGCATTTTTGTTCTTCATGGGCTTTTGTATGTGATGTCATTTTCAAAACCCCATCGGTGTTTTTTATTATTATGTATTATTACTTGATTCTACCTGACACAGGAACACCAAACAAAGCTCAGCATGACGTCTGACACCTTGAGCATCAACACAAACTGGGGGAACCTCCAGATAAAGAGTTGTTTTAAAGGGCCCATATCCCAAATGTGGGATATGGGCCCTATAAAATGGACACTCTAAGGCTTTTGCACAGTGCTGCACCTCACTGTTAAATGTGTTGATAGGGGACTCCTGCTGATTCTGCCTTTCTCTCTCTACAGGTAGTTTACCTGCACTATAATAACATCACATCAGTCGGGGTGAATGATTTCTGTCCAATGGGATTCGGAATGAAGCGCGTTTTCTACAATGGAATAAGTCTGTTCGGAAATCCCATCAACTACTGGGAGGTCCAGCCGTCCACCTTCCGCTGTGTCAGCGAGAGCATGGCTGTGCAGTTTGGAAACAACAAGAAATAGAAACACATATAGACACACCTGCACATACACCGGAATAATACCACACAAACATACACAAACAAGCATGCATACACACACACTCACACACATATGCACATACCTCAGCTCACTCCGACATACACTCACCCACACACATCCACACATCACACACACTTGCAGATACACACATATGCACATACATGTCTGCCAGAGGGAAAGAAGTGCCTTTAAATGGTAACAATGCAAAAACATCTTTGAAAGGAAATTAAAGTGTGCCTGAATCCACAAAAGGAAATACATGAAACAGTCCACTTTAACACGGGATGTGTGTTGGATTCTGCAGCGAATTCTTACTTGATAAACTTTTTCATCACAAAACAAGTCTCCTGTAACTAAACCATTCCTGCATTATTGCTGCCGTAATGAACATTGAATCAAAAATCCTCATTTTGCTTTTGTTAATACTGCTTTCCACTTTTACTCCTCAGTTTGTTCACACCTGCTATGTGCCATTCAGTAAGCAGAAGGCATCAGTGTGTAACAATTCATGTTCACTTTCTCTTCTATTTTCAAGTCAAAAACCGATGGATATATATTTGACATTTTAGTCCTTTTAGAGCTCTAGTAACACACAAACTGTTTTTTCTCAGATAAAAAAATGTCCAAATACTAACTTAATAAAAAAGATGAATGAAGGGAGTGTATACACTTTTAAACTGCCATGTACTTTTTTTTTTCCGCTTCTTCGTTGCTGTATTAAATTCGTTACATCCAGAACAATAAGAGTCTGGATTTTGTTACAGTGTGTCTGTTCCAGTGTCTCTATATGGTTATACTATTGCTACAATTGGACATTTTCTAATGTTGATGCAGATGGGGCAGCTGGTAGCCTAGTGGTTAAGGCATTCGCCCTGCGACCAGAAAGTCTGGGTTCGATTCCCAAGACCGTTAGGCACCTCTGAGGTACCCTGAGCAAAGTACCATCCCCACACACTGCTCCCCGGGCGCTGTGTTCGTAGCTGCCCCCTGCTTCACTTGGTGAATGGGTTAAATGCAGAGGTTGAATTTCACACTGTGGTGTGTTCACGTATGACAGAATGGTCACTCTTCGGTCCGCTTTAACAATAAATTATTGACAATAATTTTGTGGGATTTTGTAATAAATGGTGAGGTAGAACTGATTGACTCTCTAAATGATGAGATTATTGATTGACATTCATTCATCTATTTAAAAATGCATTCCTTGTGGTATTGCTTATTAGGGGACAGCCCAGTTTTGGTATTTATTTAAACAAAACGAAACGTCCCCTCCCTTTAGGAGCGTTTGAATTGGTCCAGAGTATGCCTGAACTTTTACCCTTCAGGTTTAATTCCACCCGGCCTACGCGTTTTCCTTGGTCACGCCCACCACAGTTTTTTTCAAAACTCACCTGAAGAGCTTACAACTGTTGAGACGGAGGATAAACCACAATGAATTTTCAAGAACAGGTGAGTTCATTGCGAAAATACATTCAAATATTTTTATCGCACAGCCATACAAGTTTCTATAAAATATATTTGAGGTAGATTTTAGTATACATTGGGTAGATTTTGATCTCATCTCACACTGGCTCTTGGTGCTTTATCCTTCTCTTAATCAACAATTCAAACATCTGAGAATCTCTTATGATCCTGCAACACAAATTTGCATGAGTAGCTGTAATAACAATATAATAACAGTGTAAACTTGTTCGTAACAAGCTTCGTTACAATAAAGAAAATGTTTAAAATTGTCATATAGATATAATGTGAATGTTCTAAAGGATTAAAAAATGTTTTCAAGCATTTGCCATTTTGACATGTAACTTAATGTATGTGGTCAGACTTGTTCCAAAACCTGACTTGCATTTGATGGACAGGTGGCTGAGATTGCAAGCACCGCCCATTTCGGAGACCTGATTGAATTCTCCTATCCTATTGGCTACTCTCACTGGGGCGTGTATGATGAAGATGGATTTGTCATTCATTTTGCAGTTGCAGGTAGAACCCTTTAGGTCAGATACTCTGTCCTTAACATTGCCACATGGCAAAACACAATACACCTACAGGATCTGGAAACGCTAGTAATCCTGGGTAATTTCACCTCAAATCACTAGAGGAAGCATCTATCCTAATTTGTTCCTGAGATGTTTGATTTAAATTTAGTGCTGTGGAAAAAATGTGTAAAAATCTTTTGAACTATTGATGCTAGACGCATTGGGTTTTCAGTGATTTCTATGGGCTTAAGGAATTAATTTGACCACAACAAAGTTATTGATAGTGTAGGTTCATTGATCGCTTCCTAAAAAAACTATATATTTCTACAGTTTTTTTTTTAACATCCTTACTATAAATATAATTTATCTTATTCTGGGTACTAAGCCTTTGGGGTTTTTTTTCTAAAACATTTGGTTTTATAGGAAAGCAATGTGATTAAAAATGGCTCATAAATCTTCACTTAAAATGTTTGTATTTATCTCTATCTATTTATTGTAAAAAGAAAGTATATTTGGTACGTTTAAATACAATTTAGTCCATTTACAATTACCCCACTAGGTTCTGTGATATGAATAAGAAATATCACAATTGAAAGAATAGGATTTCTTTAGATATTGTGAGATCCCAGTGGCCGCTGCAGTCCAAGTTGTAGAAGGACTCTTAAATTGACACTAGGGTAGTTACTTGTTTAAGTTTCAGATGTTTTGTGTTTGTTTTGATTAAGTGCCACAGCTGTGTTGTGTTTAGTTTCTGTTGAATAGTGAGGTTTACTGTTTGTCAGGTTGTGGGTTCACCATCACATTAGGGAGTTGTGTTCGTTCAAAGTGGTTGGTTTATATTGAGTGTTTTGGGCCCTCGTGCCTTCTGTTTGAGTTTGTCAATAAAGAAAGAAAGAATGAGCTTGTCGGTCCGCTGCGGCGTTTAGGTAATTAAATATCTTAAATGAAAGAATTACTGCTTTAGCGTAAATAGTTCAAAAGTGCTTAAAGTCAGTACCTTCCAGAGCAATCATTTTAGGAAAAAATTATAGCCATTCCCACTTTTTAAAGTTTCTATATATTTAGCAACAATGAAAAATTAGGAACTAGTCCACATCCACATTTAACCTTGAGTTCATACAGACTGGACCTATTGGCTTGTTTATCTGCACAATACTTTGCATATGCACCTTATTTAAGAGCCCACGTGTCCACTTCATACCATACCATACAGATGAGACACAGCTGATGAGCACGTTCCGAGGCTACCTCCAGACTGTGTTCCCTGCATGCGGTGACCTTCTCCTCGGAGAGACCAAAATCCGCCGGCAACCGCTGTTGGAGGTCACTGTCCCCAAGGGGGTGCATGTCTTAATTTGCAACAATCGGCACGCCCTAATGCCCTCCACCGAGGACGAGATAAGGCATCGGCGTGATGCCCTGCTGAACAAGGAACTTGGTTACAAACTCTTCTCCCTGAACTGTGAACACTTCGCTACATTTGTGCGTTACGGGAAAGCAGTGTGCAACCAGGTGAGTTCTGGGGCTTCAGTTAGGCCCACATGATCAGCCAAAACCTATTTGTGTTCTTTCGTTTCGTATTATATGGGTCTAAAATGACTTTGTGTTTGATCCAGATTCCAGGAAAGGCCAAAAATAAGGAGTGTGAGGAGGCAACCAAAGTCTTTGAAGACCTTGTGGCTAAATACTATACGTGATATGGACCAAAAGCAGAAGAATGCATATATGATTAACTTGTTTAGGTCCATCATTTGTAAGTCTTTTCATTTGGAAAATAAACCACTGCTTTTCAAATTGCAAGCTATGGAGTTTCAGTTTTAACACCAGTCAACTCTTCAGGTCATTTTCAAGCCCTTTATAAACCACAAAACCTGCAGAGAGAACAGGAATGTATACCCTCCCCTCACTTTATAAAGTTTCTTTTGTGTTATAGACATTTGTCACATCACAGTTGTGACACTGATAAATGTGTAATCTATGCTAATGTGAGAATTTTCCCAGAAGTGGATAATCTTGTGACTCATGATTTCATGACTCCCCAGTAAGACACGGACCAGTCAGAGGCATCTTTCCTAGGACAGCAGCAAGGCATAATGCACTTCTAATGAAAAGAAATGTCAGTGCTCATCTCATATTTTCACTAAAGCAACTTGACAATTCCCAAACCTTATGTTGTATGAACAGATAAGAAAAGAGTCATTTAAGACAATACAAGTCCCTTAAATCTATTGTAAACAAAATACTGCATTACTGGTGGTATGAGAAGATGAGATCATGCACAAAAACCAATGGATTGGTAGGAGACGGTTATATAAATACACTACATGAACAAAAGCACTGGGAAACATCTGTTTTTCAGGGTTTGGACTAGGCCCCTTACCTACAGTGAAGGACAATCTTAATGCTTCACCATACCAACACATTTTGGGCAATGCCAACTTTGTGGACACATTGACAAGCCACCACAGAGCTCTGACCTCGACCCCATCTAACATCTTTTGGATGAACATCAGTATCTGACTTCATAAATGCTCTACAGAATAAATGAACACAAACTCCAAAATCTTATGGAAAGCCTTCCAAGCTGTTATAGCTGCAAAGAGGAGACCAGCTCCATATTAAACTCTATATATTTGAATGCAATAATATTAAAATCCCTAATGTTTTAATTGTCAGGTGTCCCAATACTTTTGTCCATACTGTGTCCAAGTGAGCCCTCTCCAAGATGTGTACCCCCACAAAAATATGGCACTCATATCAAATTTATATGCAATGTTGGTTGAACCTAATGTTGCTAAAGATCATGCAACCAGGTCTTTGTTTTAAAAAGTAATTATTTCTGCACAGGACAATTTGCATGTTGGATAACAGGCTGAATGAATGTTGTCACACTTGTTCCAAAACCTGATCAGCATGTGAAGGACTGGTTGGGGAGGCCTCCTAGTTCAGAAACCTGAATGAATTCTCCTCTCTTATTGGCTGTTCTCGCCAGTGAGTGTATGCAACAGAGATGGTTTTGTCATTCACTGCAAGTGGAAACACATTGGCCATTTACCCTGACTAGCACACGCTCACGCTCAGTGGAGAAAACAGGACATTATAAATCTTTTCCCTGAACTGTGAACAGTGTGCAATTAGGTGAAAAAGTAAATAGACACGTTCAAGCCACTGGCAGGTAAATAACACTGTTTAGCACATTATGGGACTCGCATCAAGTGAACAGTTTTTAGTCTTTTTTTTATTAAATCCATTTTAAGTTCTAGTTCAAGCTCAAGTTTGTTTATATAGCAAATTATCATACACAAAATGTAATTCAAGGTGATTTACAGGAAAAGAATACAGAATTAACTTAAATTAAAATTAAATAATTGAAGCAATAAAAAATAATAAAACCATACATAAAAGAAAACTTAAAATGCAATAGAAGTCCAGGGATTCAAACCCACCACCTCTTGATCACAGTAACTCCCTAACCACCAGGCCACCAGCCCTAAAGAAATGAAAACGTATATAAATAAACTTACCTTGTCCTGCCTTTTATCTTATTCTAGATCAATCCAATGGGTTCAATAATAATAATAATAATACTACTACTACTACTACTACTACTACTACTACTACTACTAATAATAATAATAATAATAATAATAATAATAA
>JBBPDB010141450.1:0-15232 GCA_037974465.1 Brachypetersius altus
TGCTTCACTTGGTGAATGGGTTAAATGCAGAGGAAGAATTTCATGCTGTTCACACTGTGTGCTGTGGTGTGTTCACAAATGACAAATGGTCACTTTCACTCACTTCACTTAAAGTGTTTATTCAATATTATATGGAAATATTATATATGTGTGCTTTGAAAGGTCTCTGTAATGTGCTTTTAGTTCTGGAGGAGTTTGGTGCCAATTAAAAAACTGACTGTCAATTATTTTAATTGTTTCTACGGAACTAAAAGTACAGAAGCAAGCTTCAGACTCCAAAGACAACATATATACAGCATTATGCAAATGCTTTGAACCGCAATCTCCTCAATTCTTCATATTTTCCTTTCTTGTATTAGTAGTTTTGGGGAGACTTTCAAACACTCTCATTTTCAGTCCAGTCCCTGAACCTGACCAGTTTCAGAGGAATATTTTTTGTTTATTAAGCCACACAGTGACCTACACATGAATCGTTCAAGCAAATCAAAGTACATCTAACTTAAGGCCAGTGAAGAAACAGGGGCAGATGATTCCAGATGATCAGGTGGTGATCAGTATACTGGTGGTGCTGAATACTGAGTGGTTGGAACACTCATTTCTTTCAATCATTATTCCAAGGATAAAACACTTTGATAGACAGAACATGGGATTTTTGCACCACGAAGGCGTTCCAAAGGAGAATATGAAGAAATGAGGGGGATAGAGAATTTCGCACAGTACTGCAAGCATCCATTATCTGATCTATTTATATATATATAAAATCCTGTGCTCACCTGCTCGTCTTGCTCTTCTTTTGGTCTTTTGTGGCGACCTGCAGAAACACTTACTATATCCATAAATCAGTGTAAAATAAACGTTTTTGAATTGCTGAAAAATGTAAAGTATGCATTTAAGATGTTTTCCCATGTTGTGTACTTTTCACTCACCCCTGTGTTTAATACAGATGACAGATGTAACGCAGGCTGTGATCAGTACTAGACCCATCACCCACAGCACTGTGACTATGAGTTCAGAGGGGCTCGCTGGAGTAGGAGTACGAGCAGTGGTAGTAGAGTTCACAGGTGACACGGATTCTAAATATTACAATTATATGATAAAATATATCTTTCTTAAATAATAAAGAATGTATCTTAGAAATATTAAATTATATATAACTTTAGTCTATAATCAAATTAGTCATGTTTTAAATGTGTGTTTTAAAGTATTGTTAAGAATACACTGCCTAGTTGGTGTTCTAATAATGTACTAATAATGTAATGTCTGTAATGCAGTGATAAGACTCACCCACTCTGAGCTCAGTTCCTGCTCCATAAATCTTTTCTCCAAGAGTTGGTTTATCTCTGTGTACACTACAGTAATATCTGCCGGCATCATTCAGATTTACTGATGAGAAATTCAGAACTGAGGTGTGGTTCACAAGATCTGAGTTTTGGGGTTTTAGATTAGAAGTAATATAGTCTTGAGTTTTATTGTTTTTAAACCATGAAACCTTCAGACCTTCCAAAGTTGAATTTAGTCTAAAATGGCAGTTGATGTTGACCTGTTGACCTTCGGTTGCATTTATCCAATCAGGACTTTGCCACACGGTCAGTTCTGATCCACACACACACACACACCCTACAGAGAGAGAGAGAGGTATAACACGTCAATAATCTCATCACACAGTTTATTATCTGGCCTGTAGTTGTTAAAAAAGGGCTTTGAATTGAGTGTGTCTGTATCAAATGAGTCTGTAACAGTCTGTAATAAAACATCACAGTTTATCCTGAAAGACAGAGATGGTGTTGATTCATGAGCAATCAATGAACAATCAATGACAAACTTAAACTGTTAAAATTCAAAGCCCTGTTTATCACTTCAGTGCGCCTGTAGCTGTACATTTATGCATATAAGCAGATAATAATAAAAAAGGGAGGAGAAGAAGGAGAAGGAGAAGGAGAAGAACTATTTTCTGCCTGTAGTTTATTTCTCATGGTCTCATTAAATTTGCAGACAGAGATAAAGCGGAGCTGTGAAATCTGTGGTGCTGCACTGATAAATTCAGGAGATAGTCTGGAAATGTTCCAAGATCAGAACAGATCAGGCTGAGGATCAGGTCTTACCTGAGAGGAGGAGGCTGAGGAGGAGTGTGTGCAGGCTGAAGAGTGTGTGCAGAGGGTTTGTGTCCATCGCGCCTCTGAACCTGCAGCCGTCGTGCAGCATCTCTCCCTCAGTCTATTCACACCCACACACACATACACACACACACACATACATACACAGCGGGGAGATACACACCACACACTGGTTTATTTATTCATTCACAGATTTATTTCTTTTATTTATGTTCTTACTTTTACATTGCTTTGTTTATTTGTTGATTGTTTACATTTATATTAGACACTGTGATTTATTTATTATCCAGTTATTAATTAATTTGTTTGTTTCTTTAGATTCCAGACACTGTAATCAGAACACACACTGATTTACTCATTAGTTTTTTACTTTTATATCATCCATCCATCCAGCCATCCATTCATCCCTCTATACAGTAATACCCCGGATTTAGCGGTTCAGCAGTCACAGATTTTTTCTGAGAACTGAACTTCCCACAATAAACTGGAAATCCCCACAATAACGCAGAAACTACAACATATCCTCCACCATTTTTTACTTTTATATATATATATATGTGTGTGTGTAACGTCGGCTGAGGGGAGAGACACAGCAGCAGGCATCATGCTTTTTCTTAGAAGTCTTTATTTTTAAACTCAAAAGTTCAGGCTCACGTAAACAAACATAAACAGTAGTGCAGGAAGTGCCCTTTCCATTCGAGGGAATTCCTCTCTGTGACACTCCCACAGCACTCGCTGTCTCTCTGGTTCTCTGGAGGACCTTCTCTCTGTATTAGAACCTCAGCGAGTTCACAGACACAGTCTTTGAGCTTTGTCCTTTCAATTTGTACAGTGCTTGCCTAGGCACTCCTGCACTGATACAGACAGAGACAGATAGAGAGGAAGGGGGAAACACAGATTTCAGTGTGTGTGCCACGCATCACACTAACACTTTCCCGCTCGTAGTCGCTTCCTTCCTCGTGCTCTGTCTGGCCAAACACCCGAGTGAGTTCCTCCGTCGAGCCCCAGTACTATCCTGAGCGGGACAGACTCCCTAGGTCAAGTTCACAAACACACAGTGGCACAGTACAGTTCCCAGAGATGCTTCTTCACCAGCATTGCACAGCAAGATCGTTTCCACGGTGCACTTGCACAGAGAAGGAGTACTATTTCTCTTCAAACTCACACACTTAGGAGCAGAGTAATCCTCCCTCTACCTTGTTATCCAGAACACAATCCCTCCAGCCTCTCCCTGATGTTTCTGGGTAGTTACTGGGGAGTTAGTTGAGATAACCACGCACCGACTCTCTGGTTCAGACAGGCTATAAACACACACACTCATGCACACAGCCAATCACACAACAGAGACACTTACAACTAGCAGCGGGAGGTTTGAAAGTAGCCAATCTGGGAATGTTATGGAGAGAGAGAGAGAGAGAGAGAGAGAGCAGTCACACAAATTTTCAACAGTTATCTTTGTTTTGTCTTTGTTTTGACTGCCGCAGGCTGCTAATGCTAACGCGCGCAGCTAATTATAACTGCTAACTGCTAATGCTAACGTTTTTTATGCATTGGTCTCATAGTCTCAGTGTTTCTAGTTTTCGTTTTGTCCTTACAGCCCTGCATTTTATTACTGTAAATTACATTAAAAGAGGCAAATATGGGTTTACCTTTACATTTTCTTTAAGGGTAATGCCTTAAACTTAGTTTAAAGGGAAATTAAAGGGGTCTGGGAGCATATTTGTGGGCATATTTAGCATTTACACTATAAAAATGGGCATTTTAGGCATTACCAAAACCCAACAACACGGTTTTTCACTATATGCAGGTGCTCTTGGAATGTAACCTCTGCGAAAAGTGGGGGATTACTGTATATCTATATATATTTAGTTATCTAGCTATCTATATATCTATATTGGACACTGGGAATACTAGCCCTCCTCCAGTAATGAAATCTATTTAGATGTATTATTTATTTATTCATATATAATTTAGTAGTAGTAGTAGTTTTACTATAAATGTCAGTTTAACTTACTTATTAAAATGGTCATCAGGAATAGATAAATCAATATTTTAGTGTTTATCACCTGCATTTATTAAAGTTCTGCAGCTTTGTAACTTTCTCACTCTGTTTTTAGTAAATGAATGGAATGGGGTGAGAAAATGAATGAGAAAAGGTGCTTGGGGTGAGAAAAGGTGCTTGAGATCTTTTGAGACGGATGATGCTATACTGCTGGCTTGGATCTAATTATTAGAATTTTACTTTACTACTTTGACCCTCAGTCAGAATCATAAAAGACATTTAAGCAGGTCCTTTTCATCATCAGTGTGAAACTCTTCAGCCCTCAGGAGCTTATCAGTGGCATTGTCAGCATGGTTTCTTCAGGAAATGGCTGTGATATAAACATTTAGTGTAAATCTCACTTCTCTGCAGGTCTGTTCCTTGATAAGCCCTGTGGTCTTGTTTCTGCAAAACAACACTTTAACTTCTGCTTCTGCTGTCACTTCTACTTTAACATGCGACTTCTTGCTTCTGCTTGTGTTTTATAAGGCGCTGTAGCAGAACGCTGCCTCTAGGTTTTCCCTTTTTCTTACACATTCTTACAGAGTGACTGTAAAATCCTTTTTTTAACACAGTAATGCTAAAGGAACTTGCGCGAAAATTTACAATACCCCTTATTCTAAATGTAGCTAATTTATGTTTAGCATAGGCGCTAAATTATCCCATTTGTTTTAGGCGAATGTAGCTAACAAGTGAATTATCTGAGACCATAATCAATTCTTACAACCCTGACTTAAATAGACTCGCTTATGTGGTTTCTGAACCTGTGTGACTCACTGTTATCTACAGTTTAGCATATGAACGATTCCCCCTTATTCTTGTTCCAGCTACTTTAGTTTTAGCGTAAGGACTAGTTTCAGGCTTATTGGGCCATTCATTTTAGACGAATGCAGAAGCAAGTAAATTATATGAGCCCAAAATCAAGTCCTACAATGCTCTCTCAAATGAACCAGCTTACGTGGTTTCTGATCCTGTATGACTCACTATTATCTATAAACATAGACTGAAATATGTTAGCATAGCTAAAACAGTAACAGCCACACTGAAGCCTGAATTTAGTCATTTTTATGGATATTCATGCTTCACTGCAGTTTGAGGGTGGCTGAAGATTTAGTACGTAGTTAGCATGATGCCAGTTTATGGGAAACAACCTTCCAGTGTTTGTTTGCCACATTAGCTTCACAGCTCTGTCGTTAACATTAAAGAAGCTAAACTATTTTAGGTAAAGTATTTTGGGTTTATGAGGGAAAACTGAGAAAACATCATAATTCCTTTAAAATCTGTCAGTCTCAGCTAGCAGAGAGGCCCCTCAACCCTGTCTGGATTTCTTGCCCTCTCTCTCTCTCACTCCCTCTCTCTCTCTCTGAAGGATAATGTTCACCGTTACACCCCTGAAAGTAATTAAGTCAGATCCCATCCCTGGCTCACTCTTCTTCTCATCCTTCCATTTTAGCACTTCCCTTCTCTTCACTTCACTTCTCTTCTCTTTTCTTCTCTCTTCTTCTCTCATTCTTTTCTTTCCACACCTCACACTCTAGGTTCTGTACCCATTCCGTTTCGTTTTTCTCTTCGCTGGAGTGTGTCGTGGAGTGGCTCTTCCTTATATGTGTGTTTCCTCTGTTCTTCACCATGAGTCCTGGGATCCCGCAGGAGAAGAAATCGTTCGACGGCAGTCTGGACCTCAGTTTAGGGCGAGGCATCGAGAGCGAAGCGCCACCACCTCTCAAAAATTACATTTTCCTCACCATTTTCACCTGCTTCTGCCCTGCATGGCCCATCAACATTGTGGCTCTAGTTTTCTCCATGATGGTGAGTTGGGGTTGGAACATTCACATGCATTACTGCATTACATATATGGAAATAAACGATATTTTATTTTTTATATATATACATCATATATACATTTGGACCTCGTCTGTTGATCATTTCTTCTGCAATATTCACACAATGTAAAGTCCTGGTGATGTTTCTGAGCTGCTGTATTAAAATGATAACTGATAAATGAAGGTTGGTATGATGCCGTGTTGAATGTGTTGATCTGTGTTGTTTAATGTCATTAAGCTTATTCAGAGTTTTGTGGGTTTTGAGGGTTCACTGATGGCCCATTTAACTAAAGCTCTGGTCTGAAGCTCAGACCTGCTCGGCGTCTCCAGCCGGATCTCTGTGGTTCTTAACGTGCTCCTTACTCCGGTGCTCAGCTGGAGACTGTTCTCACGCCAGCCCCTCACCGCCCTCGAGATTGTGAAATCCGAGCAAAGCCTCAAGCTCGTAATTCAAACACACTCATAAGCGGTAAAAATAGACGAGCATCGAGTATCGCAGCCCACAAGAAGTGTGTAAGAGTGCAAACACACTCTAACATGCTTTATTCACATGTTTTCTCACAGAATCTACTGCTAGAGGTTGGTGACAGTGGCCTTATTAAGAAAAAATAGGTTTTAAGTGTGATTTTATCTGTACTTGTGGTGCCTCTCAGTCTTTATCAGAAATCAGACTTTTGAGGTTTTACTGCGTCACTGGTCATCAAGTCTCCAGTTAAAGACATAAACCTGTCACTGAAGCATGTTAGCTTTGAAAAAATGGCCAAAAATGTCTTAAACTTACCTAAAAGTGGCACCAGGTGTGTTGCAGCTCATGCCCAGTCGACCTGCAGGTTCTACTAAAGGCTGAGAAAACGTTTCTTCCAGTGGTTTGACTTTTCACACTTAAACCTCAAAGCCATGCTTCTTCTCTGAGCGGCAGACACAGAGGAAGAACGTACTTACTTATCAGAAGTAAATCATGTTCTTTTTTGGAGAATGTTAAAGTCTGATTTGTTTCTCCTAAAGCCCCCTTTAGGATAACTAAGGAGCAAAAGAGAAAATCAACTTAAGACTGAAGTTCTTTTGTAGTTTTGAGACTTGAATTTGAACACTAAGACACATTTTAGATGTTGCTCAGGCATCATTTGTAAGACAACCAGATTTCTGAGGATCTGATGATCTGGGACAAATAAAGATCAGAGCATTGCGAGAAAAGAAAGTTCTCAAATTGGGATCGGTCTGAGATTATAGGAAGTCTCTTTTTCAGAAAGTGGGTGAAAAAAGTTCAGAATGTCATACTGATGTTCAACAGAGCTGAGTAATGTCTAGGAAAAACAGAGTGGACAAAGAAACTGACACAGCCCTAAAACTTGAAATAGTGGTAAAAGTATGGGCTTGCTGCACACTAGGCTTGCTGCACTAATCCCACTTCATCCTTGTTTACGAGGCCTTTTTAAACCCATTAACCTTTAAACAGCTGTGTATGGGTTCCACAACCTCATAAAATGAGTGAGTGTTATTTTATTTGTCTATGTTTTAGGGAGATGCTAACTCTGATACAACTTTATTTAACTATAGTTTCTGAATAATAAGGTCTAAGATTATTAAACCTGAGTTAAAACATTCAAACTGTTAATGATGGTGTTACTGTGTTTGTACAGTTGCATAAAAGTTTACTTCTTTAGTGTTAGTACAGAAGCTAAGAGGCTAATGTGGCTGACAAGTAATGTACACTTTTAGCATCAACCTATTAGCATTGTGGTACATCCCTTAATCACCTCAGAGTGTGTGGAGGTGTTCAGTAATCCCTTAGACTTGTTTATGTGGTTTATGACACTGTACGACTCTCCGTTGTCTATAAATGTGGGCTAATGTACCGTAACGTGCAAAAGCCCCCATTTCTTCATATTTTGCTTCCAAAGATCTAGACGTTCCTATGCTTTTAATGTAGTGCAGATGATTCCAGCTGATCAGGTGGTGATCAGTATTTTGTTGAGTAGTTGGAGCACCTTTATCTAGGTACCGTGTATCCTTAGGTACTTTGCAGTCTGTCACTGTAAAAAAAAATGTTCCCATCTTCTTTTATTCAATCTACTCAGTAGTTTGACCAAAAGAAGTATTTTTGCACCAGCATGGAAGAAATGAAAAATATGAAGAAATGACTTCAATGCAGTATAAATGCAGTTACTGTCAAAAGCAAACTTATGATGCAAACTTAGAGACAAAGTTGCAGCTTATTTATATTAAAATGAAAAATCTGAAATGAAACATTATCCCTTAAACCATCGTTATAAAAACAGAGTCCCCCCGCTATGATGGTCTAATGGTTTGCTCCTGGTGCTATATGCCTGCGGTCAGAGTGTGTTTGGGTGTGTGTGTGTGTGTGTGTGTGCAGGTTTGCAGGGGTTTCAGGTTGACTGTGCTACACTCAGACGACATGGCAGCTGCTCTGCTCAAATCACACCTCCCCACTCTCCCACTCACACACACCACACACACACACCACACACACACACACACACACACACACACACACACACACACACACACACACAGACACACACACAGAATCATCCAAATTGCACAGGAGACCGGATCAGGGGGTGGGGGGTGAAATTAAAATTCAACTTCTGTAGGTGTTTAAACTGAAACAGCAGAAAAAAAGTCCCACCCTGATTCACTATTTACTCTCATACATGTAATAGAAACGAAAATACAATGTTATAATTTTCTAACACATATAAATACATCAACTAATTAGTTAGTTTATTCGCTAACTTTTACATAATTGTGGGAAAAATAAGACGCATGGCTATGGTTCTATTTTCTGTTATTTTTCCTGCTCTGTAATTTATATCTAAATATTATACAAATTGATGAAAAGTTTTTTCTATTTTTTATTTTAAATACAGAATACATAAATACAAATATTCAAATATAATAGTCTTGTCTAGCATTTTAAATGATTGCATTTGGAACATTAATTGAATTAGTAGAGGATACACCCCTCATTCCTTCATATTTTGCTTTGAATCACCTTGTGGGTCAAAAATTTTTATTTTCTGCCTTTGAAACAGTCTAATCTTTGGCATGCTGAATAGATTAAATGAAGGAAATGGGAACAAATGTGCAAAGTGCCTAAAGATACAAGGAGCGTAGATAAAGGAGTTTCAAACACTCAGCATTCAGCACCACCAGTATACTGATCACCACTTGATCATCTGGAATCATCTGCTCCTGTTTCTTCACTGGTTCAGTAGATTTTGTGGGTCTGGTTTAGTGTTTATGAGGCCTAATCCTGTGATGGAAATTCCTGGGACTAGGCCTAAACCCTGACCAGGAGACCTGTGGAGAACACAGGAACCTGATTTGGAGATTAATCTCCTCGAGACATTCCTGTTAGTTTAGGCTCAGGCTTAATCTGGGTCTGGGAAACTGGACCTGAGCCTCCAGCAAGAGGTGTGTGGGTGTGTGTGTGTGGGTATGTGTGTGTTTGTGTGTGTGTGTGTGTGTGTGTGTGTGTGTGTGTGTGTGTGTGTGAGTGTTTACTGCTTCTCGGCAGCAGACCTGCTGTGTCCTGCAAAGCTAAAAGCAGGACGGAATCTAAAAGCAGGACGGAATGTCCATCCAGCATCTTCGTTTTAATATGTAACTCATGATCAGACCTTGTCTATGCACACACACACACACACACACACACACACACACACAAACCTAAAGTTTAATTTAAGCGTAAAAGGTGGGCTTTAGGCCGAGTTGTATACTGTAATGCTGGAAACTGGTGTGCTGTAACCATGTACACAGACATATTGTTAGATTACCATGGAAATTAGTGTGCTGTAACCATGGAGATGGATATAGCTACTGTAAACACGGAAACAGATATAACATTAGCGTGGAAACTGGTGTGCAGTATCCACAGAAATGGATGTAGCTTTACCAAGGAATTGTGGCTACTGTAACCATAGAAACGAATGTAGCATTACCATGGAAACTCGTGCACTGTAACTATGGAAACAGGTATATTTTAACCACTGAAATAAGTACAGAAGAGCCATAGAAATGGTTATTGTGTCACCAAGGAAGTTTGCGTTGCATAGCCATGGTTACAGGTGTAAATCCACTCAATACATTATAACTATATTTCTATCAACTGCATTATGCGGATGTTAAGGTGGGGATGAATGGAACTGGACATCTCCAACACAAATTCAGACGGTTTATTCACTTTCGACCCCCAGTGAAGCTCCACGTGAATTTGGATGTTGATGATGGTAAAATAGTGGAGAATCTGAAGTAAACATTCATTTGGGGACCAATTTGCCTCATGCCACACTGTATGTATCCCTTCACCATGTGTGGGTTTCGGTTTAGGACCAAAAGCTTCTCAAAACTCTGGTAGAACAACATCTCATGCGATGCAAAAATAACAATTTGATGGAATAACTTTCTTTGAGGGAGCTTTTAAAGGCAGACATCTGGTTCCATTCACCTCCACTGTGAACACACTACAAAACCAATTTTACCCATTGAAATATTACCTTCATTTTGACCTTAATTTTCTGAAAAGTGAAGGAAAAAGTGCACAGATTAAGTCAAGTCAAGTAGATTTTGATTAAAGACAATATTCATTAAAAATATGAAATTTCTCCTTACTTTTCAAATTAGCCACTAAAAAAATTGTACCTACTGCCACTTAATTCAAATGAAGGAGTTTGGGGTATTTTCAGGGTTAAATTAAGGTAGGGTTGAGCACATATTAAGTACATTATGTTTTATAGAGACATCTTCTGACACCAATCCAGTCCATCAGCTTTGCACAGTCATTCCTTACTGTTTTTTTTTGTGCCCTCTGTGAAACTTTTCTTTCCAGCAGTTTCAGTTGGTCTGATGTTGTGTTTTTGTCCTGTGTGTGTCTGTTAGTCTCAGAGCAGTTATGATAATGAAGATTATGACGGCGCCCAGCGGCTCGGGCGAAAGGCCCTGCACATGGGTATCGCTTCCTTAATCATCGGCCTGCTGATCATCACGATCTTCTGCATCGTACACTTCACTACGGTACACACACATACACACACACATTTGCACATTATACGTTTATAGGTTTTTCCTTGTATGGTTTTGGTATTAAGCCAATTGGTGGAGGGATGCACACAGGGCTTTGTAAGGCAAAATTTCCCAAAGAAAACTGATTCAGTTCAGATTCTCCACTATTTTACCACAGTCAGCATCCATATAAACACCCAGACATGTGGAGCTCCACGATAGTGAATAAAATGGCTGTACAGTAACCCCTCTGTTTTCACTCTAACCGTATTACCGGTACCAGTCCATCGGTGGCGGTAATACACAGTAAAGTAGAAAAATACACCATAAAAAGAAGAAGAAGCCTTCTGAAGCATGTAGCATGACTGCTCTGTGTCTTGTCTTCGTATTGTCCCCCAGTATTCAACAGTTATCTCGGTTTATTTAGTATTAGTAAGCTGTGCCCTGTTTAAACGTGGGTTAGAGAGAGTTATTTCTTTGCACGCTAATTATACTAACCACTAATGCTAATGGTTTTGTAAGCAATAGCGTTTTCTGATTCTGATTATTTATTTACCTGGGGAGATTTTTTATGAACTGGTGGAATTCTCCTTTAACTTTAACATCAGTTTAAGTTTCTTGTACTTTTTCCTTGTAAAAGCTACAGTTTTTTGAGGGACTTAATGGTAAAGCTTCTGTAATCTCGTGTTTCTGCAGAATCAAATCTGACGGTGCTGTGGAGACTTTAAAAGGGATTGTTCATCTCCATCTTCATGTGCCCTGGTGGACTGAGAGCAGACAGAAGGACAATAACATCCTTCATTAGGCTAGTGCTACGGACTCACCATGGGCTAGCACAGTGCATCTTCATTCTTTTTCCTTTTGTTTCAGTTTTCAGAAGTCTTATGCTCTTATGGGTGCTTATTTAGCTACAGAGGAGCATCTGGAGAACCTGAATCATCTGTTCTGTATGTCTTACTGATCTTAGGTAGCCTGTGTTTACTTGTGGTTTCAGACACTAAGTCCTAAACAAAGGTAAAGTGTGCTCGGACACTTTGCTTTCTTTTGTAATTTTTACTGTTGCCTTTGATTAAATGAAGCAAAAATAGTTTGATAGCAGCTTTGGACATTTTTATATATTACAAAAACACAAACTGAAACTATTTATGGGCCCCAAAAGGCTTGTGTGACATCACAACCAGGGAAGAAATGGGCATGGCAATCATTTTTCTTATCAGGATGGAGCTTCTGGCAGCCATTCCTTCAGTTTGGCAGTTTTTGTTCTATACATTTAAGTGCTTTTCTATATTTTTATGGAGTTTATGGAGTGTAAATACATTGAAGGCTACAGAGGAGCTTCTGCTCTTTGCATTAATGTGCCTAAAAGGGTATGGAGAGATCTTTGTAGAGGTGGACTTTCTGGAGAACCTTTCATTATAGCGTTATAAAGTAAACATGTAAGAATGTACAGAAGTTTGGGCCACTAGTAAATGATAAGTTGCTCTTTCAAAATGTTAATAAAACATTGGAAATGCTTAAAGTAAAAAACACACACACACACATGCTCTACAGATCAGGAGTTTGGACCCATCGTCAGATTTTTTCAAGGATAAACGATTCGCTGCTCTTTATAAACAAGAAAACATTAGAAATACTTAACACTAATGTAACTAACTGGTATTGAAGGGTAACAATATAAACTGTAATTGCAGTTTATGGATGTAAAAGTTTATGTACAAGTTTTATCAAAAGAAAACCCCATTTCCTTTATCACAGCAGCACATCCCTTCCAGCGATTTTCAGAAATAACTGTGTCCAGACCCTCCCAGCACCTTTTCAACCAGCTCTGTTAGCTTTATGATCATTTGACACTTGTAGGTCCAGCACATCCCAGCAGCTCATTGGGAGAAAGATCTGAATTTCTGTGGACTGGAAATAATTTTGGTACAATTTTGAAGAAGCTTGGGATCATTATCCTGTTGAGGAACGAAATTCTGTCTAATGATCTGTTAACTAGAAGGAACTGTGCGATGTTGAAAAATTGAGTAATACTTTTCTTTGTTCATGATCAACACAAAGTGGATGTCTGTCTGACAGGTCTGTCTCACTAAAGACAGACCTGATGTGTCTTCTCAAAACAATGGTTTGAAGCTTTTTGATTACATAATGTTACTACAGGCTATAAAATACTGAAAACCAGTCAGTTACATTTGTAATATTTTGAAATTTAAGGGTGGCCTTTAGTGAACCTTTTAAAATTGGAAAGAACCTCAAATTAATTTTAAGTAAACATGATTCTAAAAGCACTAAATATTTACGAAGACACTAAAATTTGTCCACCTTTTAGACCTATTGCTGATGCTTGCGGGCCGTTGTATGTTTGTACAGAAACAATGGGATTGTGTGTATGTTGCTGTTTTTATTTTTTAACAAAATGTACCGGATGTGAATAAACTGGTATTAAATGTGAAGTTTGTACATCAGAGCTACCGACGTGTGATTTTACATGGATGCATGCAGTACTTTGCAAAAGTCTTGAATCCCCCTGTCATTTCTTCATATTTTGCTTGAAATCATCTTGTGGATTCATATGTAGGTCACTGTGCACTGTTCTTCATTTGTAAGTTCAGAGACTGTACAGAAAATCCTACTCAAAACTACATTAAAATACAAGAAAGTCTGGATCTCTGGAAGCAAAACGTGAAGAAATGAGGGCGTCTCCAGACTTTTGCAGTGTGCTGTATATGGACGGGACTTTCCATTGACTAACAGCCTCCTGTCCTCCTCTTCATTCTGTGTAATCTGCCGAGTGTGGTCGATTTTGTATTCTGATATGTAATATTATAACCAGGCGGATCTAAATATAGCTGTAGTTTCTGTGGAGCCGCAGAAGGAACAACTCAACACAAAACTCACATTAAGGAGTCGTGTTTATTAATAGTTCTGAAGATGAAACATATAATAATCACTATTTGGGATGCATTTTTATTTGTTTACTGCAAGGTCACCTCAATATCTCAACACTATTCCTGTAACGTAGAAGTGTGTGTGTGTTTCCCAAAGTGTAGTGAAGGCAGATAGTCCTGAGAATGCCTATAGAACACTGCCAACACACCTCAGACACACATATACGCACACACAGACACTGTACACCTCACACACCACATACCACACACTTCATGCACCACATACACACACACTTACTTAATCCAAACACACGCATTGTTACGCATTTACACATTATTTACTTAATGCTGACAATTATTTTACCTATTATTTTGACAGGTATTAACCTTATTTTGAAAGTTCTGAGCTCTTTATGCTCATGGACACACAAATGCAGTGCTCTACATGTTGGCTGGTTTTCACAGGGGTCTGACGTCCCAACACTTTTGTCCATCATATGGGACTCCTGACCCTCGCAAAAACCAGAGACCTAAATCGCTGCGTGGACAAAAGTCATAGGATGCCTGACCGTTACACTTTCATATGAAGTTATATGCAGCTTTGCATCTGCTATAATGGTTCCGCCACCCATGTTCTGGACTCTGAGGGTAACTTGTTTATTTATATCTAACTAAATAAAACGCGAATGCCCTGCTGTGGCAAACAGCTTTGGTTTTATATTGCTCTGCTTGACATCTCCAAAGAAATTCCTGCAGCTAGATCAGCCAACCTCTCTTGCTCTCCTGCCCTGATTCTTCTTGACCTCTCTGCGACCTTTGACACAGTCAACCATCAGATCCTCCTTGGGGACCTTTCATGCAGTCAGTTTAAGTGCATTCTCGGCGGATATGGCGGGCCAGCTGAATATCTTTAGGCATGATGGTGATTCTCTTGGCGTGGATGGCACACAGGTTCGTGTCCTCGAACAAACACACCAAGTAAACCTCGCAGGCTTCCTGCAGGGCCGTGACGGCGGAGCTCTGGATGCGGTCTTGAAATCCTGAGCGATCTCACGCACTACGCGCTGGAAGGGCAGCTTGCGGATCAGCAGTTCAGTGGATTTTTGGTAACGGCGGATCGCTCTCAGAGCCATGGTTCCGGGCCCGTAACCGTGAGCTTTCTTCACACCACCGGTTGCCGGAGCACTCTTATGAGCGGCTTCCTGGGAGTCTTACCACTGGTGAATTTGCGGGCTGTCTCTTTTGTTCTTGCCTTACTAGTCTCAGACTCAGACGTCACGCCCACAGAACGTTGGCTAAACGTCTGATGCATATGGTACACTTTACTGGAAACACTTCAGGAAT
>JBBPDB010141519.1:0-15228 GCA_037974465.1 Brachypetersius altus
TAATAATAATGATGATGATGATAATAATAATAGCATTTCCTCTTGTGTATTACTATATACATCTATTACTACTACTATTAATAATAACAATAATAATAATAATATTAATAATAATAATGATGATGATGATAATAATAATAGCATTTCCTCTTGTGTATTACTATATACATCTATTACTACTACTAATAATAATAATAACAATAATTAAATAATAATAGTACAAACAACTTTGAGACCACTGTTGTATTAGAATGGATCTGTGAGTTGCTGTGGTTCTACAGTATATACAGTATAACTCTTTTAATCATTGTCTTTACTCTCGACCCGCAGAAAATCCTCATTTTTTGGGGTTTATTTAAGTCTGAAGAACTGAAAGTCGGTGGTAAATTTGTGGAGTCTCTGGGGATCCTCGCTCTCTAATTAAACTGAAGCCACAGCACCGGGCTCCACAGGAGCAAAGCATATTTACAGTACACACACTGCCTCCGAAACGGGCCGCATAGAGCACACAGAGAGGGATCAGCGCGCTCCAAAACAAACGGCATACGGATTCAGCTAACATTTGCTAAAGGTTACACCTGGACAATATGGTCGGGGAAGCAATATGCGAGTATTTCTGTAGAAAGTCCTTTAATGAGACGCATAATTGCAAATATCACATTATTGGTCGCATATGCAAACTTTTGAAAGCAAAACTGGAGCTGTTTACTTTTTGTTTATTGGAGTCGAGAGGACTGTCGACAGCTGGGCCTTAAATATGGATGAGGGGAGCCGGCTTTAAGGAAACAGAAATACGATGATACATCACAGCGCTCGGCAGAAATAAGCTGACCTTTTGACACCACAAACACAATACCCTCATATTTCAGTCCCCAGAGACCGTCCGGCAGAGGTACAGTGGAACCACAGCTGTGTTTGGTCACCATACACAAAGATACAATCCTGAGCCACCCCTCATTTCCTTCAATTCTGCTTTGAATCACCTTGTTGGATGGCATTATGTCTCAGGGCTCTTTGGATCACTGAAATAAATTTTAGACACCTGTGATAATGAGTTTACCTGGTGTGCCCAATTAAAGGATAAACTACTTAAGAAGGACGTTCCACCTTATTAAGCAGACCACAGTTAGCAACCAATATGGGGAAGAAAAGGAATCTCCATCTTCAATGCCTTGGACGAGGAATGAAAATTACACGAAAACTTAAGAGTGATCATCGCACTATTAAGAGATTTGTGGCTGAGATGGCCAGATCCATGCATCATATCAAGAGAGCAGCTGCTAAAATGTCATTACGGAGCAGCAAACAGATATTTTAAGCTGCTGGTGCCTCTGAAGTCCCCCGGACATCAAGGTGTAGAGTCCTGTCCAAACAGTCCTGTTCACTGATGAGTGCTGTGCGACCCTGGATGGTCCAGATGGATGGAGTAGTGGATGGTTGGTGGACGGCCACCGTGTTCCAACAAGGCTGCAACGTCAGCAAGGAGGTGGTGGAGTCATGTTTTGGGCCAGAATCATGGGCGGAGAGCTGGTCGAACCCTTTAGGGTCCCCGAAGGTGTAAATATGACCTCTGCAAAGTATGTGGTGTTTCTGACTGACGACTTTCTTCCCTATGAGAACTATGCTTTCTGTAATAAAATCATCTTCATGCATGACAATGCTCCATCTCATGCTGCAAAGAATACCTTTGCATCAGTGGCTGCTATGGGGATAAAAGGAGAGAAAATCATAGTGTGGCCTCCATCCTCCCCTGACCTCAATCCTTTTGAGAACCTTTTGGAGCCTCAAGCAAAAGATCTGTGAGGGTGGGAGGCAGTTTACATACAAACAGAAGCTCTGGGAGGCTATTCTGACATCTTGCAAACAAGTTCAAGCAGAAACTGTCCAAAAACTTAAGTTCAATGGATGCAAGACTTGTGATGCTGCTATCAAATAAGGAGTCCTGTGTCAATGTAATGTGATCTATAAAATGTTGTTAAAAGTTTGATTGAAACTTTTGATTTTAGTGAATATGCTGCAAACACAACAAATGAAAAATGTCAGTTCTTTACAGCCTATAAAGTGTTTTGAAACTTTTGAAACTGTGCATAATAATTTGTTCATTGTAAGTTTTTTTATTTTTAAAAAATATACTGTTATCATTCAGAGGTTAGTTAATAAAATTTGAATTGTACTCTTAATAGTTGATAACATGAGAATTATACTGACTGGTGTCTACATCAATTATTTAGGTAAATGAGAAAAATATAATTTGCATCATAATTTGGAACAGGGTGTATTCAGTAAATAAGGAGAACTACTCCAACTGCAGATGACCACATATGCACAAACAAACAATCTCTAGATTGTCTAGTGTGCATTTTATACTGCACTGTTAGTATAGTATTTTATTTTTATTCTATTTTATTCTCTTTCTTAATTTTTAATTTTGTACTGTCCACTTTCTGCTGTGGCAAAACAAATTCCCCACTTGTGGGACTAATGAAGGTTTATCTTATCATTTACAATAGAAAGACAAATGAAGGCTCCAAGTTATGAGGACTCAGCCTTGGCTGCGACTTTGGGAGAACAGCAACAGCAAAAGTGGTCTAAGCCACCCCATAACAAATACAAACTTTTGAGCAGAATAAGCCAGCGTCAAGAATGCAGTCTTTTGTGGTGAATTATTGTCAGTAATACAGCAGTGAACAGAAACGTAAGAAGCATAAGGAGATTTGAATGGCCTTGCTGACATTGTCAAAATTGTCAACAGAATATATTTATGTGCTTATGCTGCATCCATTTCTTTTCATAATATTAAGATAAAACACAAGGTAAAATAGAACCATGTGATATGTCAATTGTTTTTATTAATTAAATTAAATCTGTTTTATTAATTAATTAAATCTGTTTGGATGAAATTATGTAGAATAGGGACAAATTCCATGCCAAATTATAGATGCTAAAAAGCTTGCAAGAGTGTTGAAATATTGTCTACCAAATGTATTTGTGCTTATGCATCCACTTCTTTTTTATAATGTTAAGATAAAACATTATTAATAATATTACTATTGTAGTTTAAACAAAGCAATAGCAATGAACATTTACATAGAAAGTTTAAATGACTGTTTCACATGACAAAGTATATGCGTGGATGTACCTGCCAAGCTACAAAATTCATTCAACCACATTCACAAACTCTCTCAAAATATCTGTCTATTTTAAAACTTTTATGGAACAGCTCAATATACAAAATACTGACCACTAAAGCATTTTCTTTTTATTACATTTTGAATGGACCTGTCCAGTGTGTTTCTCCACTTCTCACCCCATTACTGCTGGGATAGGTTCTAGACCTCCCATGACTCTGGTCCAGGTAACTGCACTTTAAATAAAATTTTTTCAATTCAGTTTTTAAAGAGGTTTATTTTTTGTGAAGTGGGCGAACAGATTTTCTCTCTACACGAAATGTTCTTTGACATAGAAAATAAACTCTGCCTTTGAGCTCTTTGGTTTTCAGTGTGTAAACAATGGGGTTTACACAGGGAGGGATGCAGGAGGACAGTGACAAACACACAAAACTCAGATCCGAACTGAACCATGCTTGGGAATACATCATCATAAAAATGGTCAAAATGGGAATGTAGAAAATGGCCACAAGTATAATATGCGCTGTGCATGTGGAAAGTGCCTTGGACCTGCTCTCGACACTTTTCATTCGGAATACAGAAATCAAAATGAACACATAAGTTAGAAATATGAAGGCGAATGATCCAAAGATATCAATTATACAGAAGACTATGGTGATGGTCCACTGAAATGAAGTGTCACTACAAGCCAGCCTGAGCACAGGTTCATAGTCGCAGAAATAGCTGTCCACTTGAACTGAATTACAGAAGGACAGATTAGTCAGAGCTGCAACACAGATTATTGTGAGGCTGTTGCTGAAGGTCCATGTGGCTGCTACAGTAGCAGTCATCGTGGTGGTGGAGTTCAGAGTATTCTGTCTCAGTGGAAAACAAATGGCAATTAAACGGTCAAAGGCAAGAATGGCAATGGAAAATGCTTCAAGGGTTAGAAAAGAATAGTAGATGTACATTTGCAGCAAGCACATTTTGAATTCTACAAAATTGTCTTTGACCAGATGAACCTTAATCATGCTAACGATGACAGATGTGCTGAGGAAGAGGTCGATCACTGCTAAGTTCCCTATTGCTATGAACTTGGCAACGTGCAAATTATGATCAATACAAATGATACAGATTACAAAACAGTTTGATATAACAGTTATAATATACATTGCAGTTAAAAACATTACATAGATATTTGCGTAAGGCATAGAGATAAGGCCCATGACATAAAAGCCTTGAGGATGAATAAGAGAGTCATTCTGAACTGAAACAGAAGGACTCTGCATGCTACTTTTCTCACTTGGGCACAATCCAGGTAGCTGTAAAATGAGTCAATAAATGTTAAAACTCCAAAAACACACACACTTCTGGTTCATAAGCATGGATGCCTGTGTGGGCAATTAGACTTAACTTTTCTATAATAACAGTGAAAATTAAACACTAGACAGAGACTTTTTCATAGTTATCATCAAAGAGGAGTTATCAAAGAGAACATATGTGGCCTTAGACCAGATAACTCATTGCTGTGTTCAGATAAATAGTCCAGTGTGCCCTCCTGAGATGTTATTATAATGGAAATAATTGTAGGAAATTCATTCATTAAAGAAACACACTAATTGTTGTCTTCATCGTTTATTCATATGAGATTAAGAATATACTCTAGTGGCTTGTAATGTTTTCACTCTAGACTACAAAAATAGGTTGCACAATTATGAAGGCTTGGTAAATAACTCTTTCAGACCATTTTAGTTGAAAGCATAAGTACCAGGAAGGCTTATGGTGGTAGGGATGTAGTCAGGATCTTCTCACAACCTGAAATGTAACTCCCTTCCAATACTGTGGCGGATCCTACAGTATTCATTAGTCTTTTATCTAAAATCATATTAAAACATAAAAACTAGGCCCTGAAATTGTGAGGTTAACTTTTCTTGAGTTAACTCAACTTGATAACAAGTTAAATTGAGTTAACTCAATTTGATTCATCCAAACCAAACTTTATAGTCTTGTCAAAAGTTCTCTCAACTCATTTAGCTCTGCATCTCAGATAAGTATTTAAAAAGTGTTTTACTCAATGTTCCCAGTAGTTGGGACTATTTCCATCACACAGTCCCATCAGTTTCTCCTCTCAGCCTCCAGAGATGGGGTCTTTGGTCTGTGACTCTGACTTGAGTCGTATTTAAGTCACGCAAACAAAGACTTGTAACTTGATTTTAGACTTCCCTCAACGACTCGAGACTTGTTCAGTGTTCAGTGTGGAAGAACTTAACTGGCCACACAGAGCTGAACTCTCCAGCACCTTTGGGATGAACTGGAACGGAGATTGTGATCCAGACCTTCTCGTCCAAAATCAGTGTCTGAACTCATAAATGCTGTACAGAATGAATGGATACAAATTCCCACAGAAACTCCAAAATCTTGTGAAAAGCCTTCCAAAAAGAGTGGAAGCTGTTATAGTTGTTATAACGAGGACCATATTAAAGTCAATGGACCTGAATGCAGTGTCATTAAAGTCCTTGTTGGTAGAATGGTCAGATGTATGGTCCCTTGTTAGACATGTGCAAAAATCAAACAGCTGTAGTAGATAATCAGCTGTCTTACATTATCACCATCTGTTTTCTTCACCTTTAAATGATGATTTTGAAAGCTGCTCAGTAAAGTAACATAACAGATGTTAGCTGTATACAGATTGAATTTCTCATGAGTCATGAGACTTCTGTTAAAGTGACAGATGTTTAAAATACAAATAAATAAACAATATGATATATATTCAATTTAGCAACCACAAGTATCCATGACACACTATTAAAAAGGGAAGTCCACATGTCTGAAGACTGTATTATTGGAAGGGAGTGGGGGTGGTGATATTTAAAAGGATGTATTGTAGCCACTGACAAACACTATTCATAATCATTTAATGAAATACCAGTAAATGCTCCAGACACCTGGTTCTGTGAACAGTTCTGACTTTGCAAGTTTATCCAAAACCCTTCCTTTTGATGTTGGCTGAATGACTTTTACATTTTAACCTTTTAATTATGCATAAGTTTAGACAAATCTGCGGACGCTGTGCAGAAACATGTTTGCATCTTTACTACCATGATTCAAACTGATCATACATTCCAACAATTCTGCAATTTTATTTTATTTAAGACAAGATAAGATAAACCTTTATTAGTCCCACAAGTATGACATTGTCACGGCATAAAGTGGACAGAACGCAGAGCAGCAAAAATTTAGAACAATAGAATGGAATAAAGTAGAATACTAATACTAATATGCACTATACAATTTAGGACTATAAAAATAAGACATAAAAATGTGTGCATTAAAAAATATTATATATCTTTATATAATAAAAAAACATATATATAGGGCTGGGAAAGTTAATGTGTTATTATTGCCTTAACGCATTGTTTACGTAACATAGACGTTTGTTTTATCGTGCATTAACGCAGCTTTTTAAAAAAACATTTTGCATTTTATAAGTGTTGTGGTTTTACCAAAGAGATGCAAGCCTTGGACTATTTAACATCATACTGAGCCTGACAGGAAATACGAAGACACTTTTTTTCGAGAATAACGCCTTACATCTCGACAACGATATCAGCATATCGCAACTATAGAATACCGCATTCTACTGAAATGTTAGGTACTACCCCATTGCAATCCTCTGTACTCACTGTTCACCCTGCAGCTAACGTTCTGGAGGAGGGTGACTGGTGAGAAGAACTCAAACTAACTACAGAACAACACAAACATATTGTGGCGAGCTGGCGGGCAGGACTGGCTCCCATGAGCCTTTGCGGCGCTGTTTAGAGGCCAGTTGGCCATGTAAGGTGTTTATGGGATGTTTTAGAGGGGTAACTAGGGTTATTGTGTCTGTGTGGGGAATTTGGGGTGTTTTGTGTGCAGAGGTGTGTGTGTGTGGGAGCTGTACCTTGGTGGTCACCCTGATCATGAGTGCGGTGTGAGGGGGTGGGGTGACCAGCAGGCACAGCTCATTGAAGAGTCCTTCTCTCTCTGTTGGGTAATTCCATGCATGGCCAGTAGGTGGAGCTGTGTACCCATTGTTGTGTGGAGAGAAATAAAAAGCTGCAGAGATACAAGATCCAAGCTTTTGTCGCCTTCTTCTACCGCTCACAACAATATATTTAACACATAATAAATCCCTAAGGCTACTAACACAAGCTACCTCTCCCCAACATTCACCCAAAACAACAGAAAAGGCCAACCGGCCACCTACCCCCAACCTCAAAGTCTCATGGGAGGTACAGTCCTGTCGTGCCACTAGCTACAATATGGACAAAGATAAAGGTAGCTACAATATGGACAAAACCAGGCGACACCTAGACCGCACCCATTACTTTTGTCCATATAAGACATCTGACCATTACACCAAATGTGAGTTTAATAACAATGTATTCAGATATATAGTCTTTCATTTGGAGTTGGTCTTTGCAGCTATTATAATGGTTGTCCCACTCTGAAGGGAACTTGTTTTTCAGTAACAGGCAAGATAACGTGAACGCCCTGCAGTGGCAAATAGCTTTGTTTTTATATTTGATTTGATTACATTTATGTTTATGTTGAGATTAGCTGAAATATTTTAACTGCAGTTGTGTGACTGTGTTAAAGGGACACTGCTTTTAAAACCCCCTGTATTTGTTTAAAGTGTTTGCAAACCAAATGTTATTCCACTTTTGTTCATAATGTTCATATTTATTTACTCTTTTGTTGATAAGAGAATTAAAAGCAGTGTTTTTAGGACAAACTTAAAGATGCGATTTAATTGGGATTTAACTATGAAAAACGATTTAACTATGATTAATCACGATTAAATATTTTAATCTACTGACAGCCCTAATATATATAGGGCAGAGTGGGGTGATGTTGTGCCACCACCTGTTTCTAGGGAATCATTGGTCGTGTGACCACACATTTTTGAAGAGCCAGCCATTTTACTCATCCTACAAATAAGAGAGCCTCATTGCATGAGATAAGAATATTTAAGTTCAAAAACCATTTTTTGCCTTTCAAAGTAATATTTCTATGATCACGGTTTTTGATTGTTGTCTGAAAAGTTATCTATATATCTATAGATAATATATATCTATAGATATCTATAGACTTTCAACGTGTTTTCGAGTTGGATAATGGCGGCAAACAGTGAGATACAAGCCCAAGCGGAGGCAGCTGGTTCGTATAAATGTGAGTAATGTTAATAAAGTTATTTTACTGATGTACACTGCGGTAAAACCGGCAGATATTTTGGCGGCTGAAGAATCGCAAGCAAATGTCAGTCCGTCACTTCCGCTAAGTGCAAAACGTTAGTGTTCCATTTAGGACAGCACTGACCCACAGCAGTGCGCACTACAAAAGGCAGTGCGCAGTGTGCACTACGCACTAAATCTCAGTGCACTGACGGTGGTGCGCGATTTTGGACACACCCTTAGACACGTTTAAAAACATTTCACACATGTTTTTGGATTTTGATAACCTACAATATGAGTCTACACACGTAGCATGATGTTAGCTCAAAGAAGGGGAAGTCAGTTTGTCAGATGGCGAGGCAGATGAACATATGCAGGATGACATTAAAATGAAACATGAAGAAAAAGATAGATGGAAAAGAAATAAGGCCAGGATATAAAATACATGAACTTGCCAATCAAGTCTTTGATGAACATATGGAGAAAGAGCTGTCAGAACATATAAAGGGTTTGAACTGGAATTTCATGGGACCTGCCAGCTGGATCAAAGAGGAAAAAGCAGGTTGGGTTAAGTGTGCATTTATGAAGAAAAAGTAATAGGGAACATTAATAATTATTTCCCCAGGAAATGCTCATTATAAGTTATCATCATGCAGACAGTTTACAGAGAAGCAAATCTGGGAGCTTATTTAGAGTATATAGCTTCAACTTATGTAAATCTGAATGTAACCTGCAATGGCTCAATAAGGGACAAATTAAGAGATGCTAATAAAGAAACTTAAAATCTTTTCCGGGACATGATTGGTTTGCGGCCTTTAAAGCACCCCACCATTTGTAATGCCACATTCCTGAAGCACCTCTCTTGGTAGAGCTGCTGCCTTTAACAGAACCCTGTGGGGAGTTCTTGGCCTTTGGTGTTGTAAAATAACTTTAAATAAACCTTAAATTAGCAATTTTGTATTGTATTTGTCAAGCTTTTTAATAGAACTACAGTTTCTGAGATCAAAATATACTGTTTCTTTAATAATCAATGGCACAAGTTACCCCAATGTATTCTCTCCAACATCACAACCTACCCCACACCAGGGGTAAGTTGTGCCACGAGACTTTTTTTTTCAGAAAGCTATATTTATTAAATACTATATTTCGCATCCAAAGGGATTGTTCCCAGGGACGCACCACATCCTGAAATATATGTGCATATTTTGGTTGGAAGAATTACTGCCATGGCCCTGCTTTAAAGTCACTTAAAGTAAAAAATGGCATAACTCACCACACTCTTTTTATGGCGGTCGGCAACTTTTCAGTGTATTACCGCCACCGTTTGACTGGTGGCGGTAATACAGTTCTTTTTTCAGAATAAATCCCTGTTAGACTGAATCTGTGAATGCTGATCTGGTTCACTGTAATTGTAAACTTAGATAAGTATGTATGTATTTTATTCATGTTTTGGCAGCATCAGCATACAGAAAGATTAAATCTTCCGGTGTTACATAAATGAGTCATACTCAGAGGAACACCCTGGGGTCTTGAGTGGAGCTCTTCTTCACATTGTGTATTTTGAGGTCTTTCCGATCAGAGAGACATTAATCTGTTGTGCTTTTCCATTTGATTTACATTATTTACCAGTGATCTACCAGTTCCTTCTTCCATGCAGTTAAACTGGATTTGCTGTTACTTCTGTGATCATTCAACCACATCACCCCACATTGCTGCTGCCCAATATAGGTGATCAGCTTAGTCTTGCACCAATGCTAATACCTGTCTGACAAGAGAGAAATATTTTTGCTTAGTGATGTATAAAACATAATTTTTGATGATGAGGATGTACATTCAATATAAACCTATCAAAGCAAACATCAAAAATGTGATTGCAAACAAGATATTGCAAACTGATATTAAAAAGATCCTTCAAATTACTATTATATACTTATTGATGTCTGTGATCAGCTTTATATTATTATTTAGATACGTTCATCCTTCTGAATGCAGTCACTCTTAATAGAGTGATTATTACCAATAACAGTTTTGTAATTGTTTTAACTTTTGATTAAATACTTTTTAAACATGTAATTTTGTATATATATTGGCCTATACAACATCTATCAAATAATACCCAACCAACACTTGCTACACAATACCTGAACAAGTCAAGCAATACCTGAAGAAAAAAGTTAAGACAAGTGTAAGAAGGTTTTTTTTTTAAATAAGCAAGCAAAATGAGAGACATTGTGCTCCATGAAGAGGTGGGTCTTTAGGCGATGCTTAAAGACAGTGGGGGACTCAGTAGATCTGATCGGAAGTGGGAGTTCATTCTACCACTGGGGGGCGAGACTGAGAAGAGTCTTAATGCAGGTATCCCTCTTCTTTTGAACAGCAAAGGCTCGAGACGAGCCCTGAGAGGACAAGAAGTGACATGTTGTTTGATCAATGCTGTCATGTTTGGGGGTGTAAGTTCATTCTTGGCCTTGAAAGCAAGTTTTAAGGCCTTGAACTTAACGCAAGCAGCCTCAGGGAGCCAGTGGAGGTTCCTTAGTAAAGGTGTGGTGTGAATGAAATTAGGAACGTTGAATTAACTGAGTTCCCAACTAAAACGATGAGATCGTGGCTTGGTGAAGGACACCCTTTGATGAAGAGGAGCTTTGTCTTGCTGGGGTTCAGCTTGAGGTGGTGGACCGCCATCCAAGAGGAAATGTCAGCCAGACAGTCTGAGATGCAGGTTGAGGCCTGGTTATTGTTGGAAGGGAAAGAGAGAATAAGTTGTGTATCATCGGTATCATTGGAGCATACTGGGTGCCTTGCCATTCCTGGTACCTCTGGTCATCCAGGTAAGATGCAAACCAGTGCCAGACTGTGCCCGAGATGCCAAGATTGGAGAGAGTGGTGAGGAGGATCTGGTGGTTGACAGTGTCGAATGCAGAAGAGAGGTCAAGCAGGATCAGAGCTGAAGACAGGTTGGCTGATCTAGCCGCATGAAGTTCTTCGGAGACGGCAAGTAGAGCAGTTTCAGTGGAAAATGAGATAGGTAGTATATAATTATGTGTAAGTATATAATCATGCATAAAATTGCCACAAAACATTTTTCTTCCATATGTTGATTCCCATAATTGATGTACACATACAAAACATACATAATTTTTTAATCAATGAAATGCATTCCTGATGTTCAAAATTTGTTGTTAAATTAAGTTCAAGTAATTTTCAGGTGGTGTCAGTAGTTTATTTCAATTACCACCAATGTCTCTGTACCATCCAAATACTTTCCCGTAGTACAAGCTAAGCCACCTCAGCACCAAAACTTCTGCCATCACCCCAGAGCCCCCATCCTCTCCTAGGCAAAGACTTTTCAGGTTTATGATGCTGCTAAAAAGCCTGGTTTTACTGGACCAGCCTCTGAATTTCACTGGCTCAGTATACTGAGAATCTGAATGTTAAATGTTAGTTTTCACCAATGCACAGAAAAAAAAAAGAAATGTATTAGAATCAATTATCAAGAGTAAACCCTGTTCTGTAAGAGTGACCAAAAATTATGCACATGTTAATTGCATCTGCTTAATAAATAATTATGTCAAATAGGTAAAGAACCTTTGTATTTTCTAAATCAATGGTTCTCAACCTTTTTTAAACAACAAGGCCCACCTATCTGTCACAGCATGTTGCCAAGGCCCACTTGGCCACATTAGATGATATTAAACAACAGTTGGGGACCAACTGTTGTATCGATTTTAGTGTCACTACCCAATCACAAGTCTTTGCGGCCCATCAGGGGTCCGCAGCCCAGTGGTTGAGAAACCCAGGATTAATTGATCTTGATACCTTTAAAAGGTTCCTCAGCAGCAACCCTTGAAGAATTTTTTTATAGTGTGTAATAAAGTTATAACTTAAACCTAATAAGTGAAACAACTTGTTAAAAGTAACAAGCAAACAGAACCGAAAACACCACAATTTGACTTGGTACTGTCACGTCCGGTGGGGCTAGTCCCCCCTCGGGCATGCGCTACCACTCGGCAGGGACGAGAACTCGGACACAAGTTCCATGCTGATACGTTTTATTGAAAAAAAGGCAAACAGAAATAGGCACGCGGGCCACTAGAAAACTGGAACGTGAAACGGAAACAAGACAAGGCATAAAAGAGGGGGCAAAACACAGACAGGTGGTAACCAAAAACATGTGACACAAGCAGAACAAAACCAGATGCCAAAATAAAGGTCCTAGAACACAGATTAGAACAGAACAAAGAACAGAACTAAAACACAAACGGAAAAGCAGCGGACCTCAATGGCCACTGACAGAACCGTGACAGGTACTTTGGAAAAAGAGGTAGTGTGTAGCGAATGCTCAGAGATGGCTCTTTTTGGGTTGATTTATATACAGTAAAAGTGTCATGCATCAGATACCTTGACTGGAGAAACATACTGGTCAAAGTGTAATTATGTAATTTTATAGTACTAATGTTGTTTCTAAATCATCTATGTATTGCATCAATCAGTGTCAGAGTAGACGTGCCTAATGTTGGATACTAATTACTTTGCCACTGTTGACTTTTATACAGACTATTTGAGGAGGAAAGTGATATGTGGGGATGTGTGAATGTGTGTTCTGTTTCAAAGCTTTGAGACTTTAATTAGTGTAGCATTACTCCTAACAGAAAGGTACATAGGCTAATGAGATACAATGTAAACACAACAGTTCTCTCCCTTCAGAGCCAGCTAATGACTCTCAGCAAAGTCAAACAGAGAACCCCCCTGCCTGTAATTATGAAACATAAGATTTCAGAAAGAGAGAGAATATGTATCACAATTATGCACTTCACAACTTCAATAGTACCTGACATTTTTCAGACTACTTGCCGCAGTGACGTTGTTTTAATTCTTTTGTCTCCAATCTAAAACCAACAATTCTAACAGAAACAGTTTTATGTTACTATTTCCCTTGATAAAATTACAACTGTTGGGGTTAATTAATCTCCTGAGTGGAACACAGGAAACACCCAGAGGGGTTCTACTACTCCTGGAGATCTTCAATGTTAATGAGCCCTAATTACAAAAGCGCAATAACCTGATGAAACAGTATTCCGTAAATAAGGAGAGTGTTGAAACGATGGTGGTATTCTCCAACCACAATATCATTTGAAAGACAAATGAGGACTCCAAGTTATGAGGACTCAACCTTGGCTGCGACTTTGGGAGAAAGTTCAACAGCGAAAGTGGTCTAAGCCACTCCATAACAAATATAAACTTTTGAGCAGAATAAGCCAGCGTCAAGTATGCAGTCTTTTGTGGTGAATTATTGTCAGTAATACAGCAGTGAACAGCAACATAAGAGATTTGAATGGCCTTGCTGACATTGTGAAAATGTGGAGGCAGTTTCTTAGCTGGCACTACATGAATGTGTTTCTGTCACTCAAGAGATAATATGGAATTGCACTGACTAGTTGACCTACTACAGCTGTGAATGAGTTCACATGAAAAGAGCATTAAAAGGCAGCAGACTTGACAGCACAAAAGGACTAAAGTTGGCCAATATGAGAGAAATGAATCCTTTTTGTGGAGTTCACCCTTTATCTCCCTGCTTTCTATCTATTTTGCTTAGGCTGGCATAAATTGTACTCTGCTCTCTTTTAGAAACTCTGAGAGTAAGGTGAAGTCATTTAAATTTTAGCAGCAGGACAGTGGCCACTGACTGAAGGACGTTTTTCTCATTATAGACAAAGTAACAGGGAATCTATTTACCCACGGAATCGATTTTGAGAGCTTATAAAGAAGAACAGCATGCTGTGGACTTTGTAGATGTAATTTCTCTCAGTCAGTTAAAGTTCAGTTCCATTTTTTCACCGATATAAATTCATTTTGTGTATATTATTAACTCAATTTCATTTATTTTTCATACATAATTGATTCATATTTTCAAACTAAATGTAACATTAGAGAGAGATAACCTTAGTAAATATAGAATACAGTTTATTACTTCTATGTAGAGAAGTAAGTCATCCAATACCAATGGACCCTTTGTGAAAAAAGTTACTGAATTAGTCAATTAACCAGATGTAGTTGATAATTAGGGTCAATTAGACTAGACACACCCACACTTAAATAACATAATTTAAGCAGAACCTTTCCTGCATTTGGGTAAAAGGTCTTAACATGCAGCGAACAATGATGTGATTAAACAAAATTACAAAAGAAAATAAGGTTACTGAAATATGTCAGTCTGGTGCAGGTCACAATGCCATTTTAATGCTCAGGGACTCAAGTGGACCACAATGATAGTCATTATGTCCAAACGGAGAAAACTTGGGAGTGTCCACGTCAGTGGTTCCCAACCTTTTTTCTTTGAAGCCCCCCTTGACTGTGTCCAAGTCAAGCCAGGCCCCCCAACCCCAACTCCCACCCGCACAGACACACAGAAATAATACATTGATTAATTACAAATTGTTATTTGCAAATAATAAACAACGGTTGTGGGTTTTTGTTTATACTCACACACACACACACACGCACACACACACACACACACACACACACACACACATACCTTACTTATAGAATAAAGATAGACTTTCAGAGATCTATCAGCATCTCCCTCAGACAGTTAACTTAAACAGGGGGAGTCTGTTGACATTCACGTGCATCATGTCAACACCTGTTATTAATTACAATTATAACAAACATCAATAACAATAAACAACAATAAAAATGTTTTAATTTGTACAAATTAGGGCTGTAAAGCGATTAATTAAAATTAACTAGTTAATCGCAAATCTGGAAAAAAATTTATCGCGATTAATTGCAATTCTATGTCAACCCGATATATAATATATAATGAACACTAAGTCATCAATTTTACAAAGAAGGCTTTGTTTATTTTTTTTCCCAACTCTGTCACACTTTTAAAAGCTGTGAGATAA
>JBBPDB010141546.1:0-15225 GCA_037974465.1 Brachypetersius altus
TATCAGTAAACTCTGATTCAGTAAATATAACCGGAGTAAAACAGTCTAGAACCGGTGTTTACCCTCAGAACTCAGAGCGACTTACATCAGTGCTCTAGTCGTCCGCATCTGTTCTTCAGATCTGTAAAACTAAACTTAAATCACACTTTATTAGTCCCACAGGTGGGGACTACCAAGTGGACAGAATAAAAGAAGAAAAAGCGGCATAAGCAACAGAATAAAATCAATACACTTTATAAAATCAAAACACAAGAGTACACTTTATAAATAATGCCAAAATATAAATATAGACGTTTGTGTGCTTGTATAGCAGCACAAATCTGTGACAGAAGTGCTACAAATGGTAAACCATTGTCGTATATATCTCTATATCTGCATTATATCTATCTATCTATTACAACTATCTCTCTGTCAATCTTTTATATCTGTCTAATCTATTATATCTATCTATTGATATAGTGAGACAGAGAAATGGATAGATATATAAACATTAACCTTGGCTCAGGTTGTCTTTTTTTTTTCCATTATCAGTCTCTAAAGGGAATGCATAACTTCAGAGCGTCTGGTGACTATGACAATGACTGCAGCGCCCCCCTGACGCAACTGTGCACACAGCCTGAGCAGGTCATCAAAGGCAAGTCCGATCCATTTGGTATCATTTTTGTCTTAATGTCATTGAAAGAGAGCTTTAAAGTTTTTGCCTCTGCAGGGTGATGTAGCTGCCAATAGAAGCTTACACCCACCAATTAGGTTTAAGGTTCAAGGTAACTTGAGGATACGACAGAAGCAGTACAAACAACACAATACATAAACACAACAATGTACTGTAATATAATGCAACAGTACTGTGTGACCAGGATGTAAACCCTTCAGAGTGACTAGTGTTACACCATAAGTGTAATTATTATTTCGCAGGAGGAAGTTACAGCACTCAGCTTGTATTTATTTTCTGCACACAGGTGGCGCCAGCATAATTCAGTGTCACATTCTGAATGACAAGAGACACATCCTCACCAAAGACACCAACAACAATGTGGCGTACTGGGACGTCCTCAAGGTTGGAGCTAAATAGATTGCATTTCTAAGAGAAACGGTGTAATTGCATGGCTGCTGTAAAACCAGTGTTTGGAGACACACAAGCACACTTTATTGCTAGAAAAGTCTGCCTTTAAAAATCACTCTGCTCCAGAGGTGGCGCCTCTTCTGACTCTCTTCATTCAGCTCAGTGTTTTACCCTTTAAATCAAGTTGGGGATGTTAGCTCGCTGTCTCTTACCAAGCTATTTATGGTTAAGGATGGCTGAAAATGGGTGGCGCGAACTGCTCTTGCATGAAAACAAGTAGGGGAAAAGTACTTCTAGCTGCATTCACAGGCTATTTTTTTAATTAATATTTGTATTTACGCGTGAACACACCACAGCACAATGTGAACAATGTGAAATTCTTTCTCTGCATTTAACCCATTCACCAAGTGAAGCAGTGGGCTGACGCAAACAAGGGGCACCAAGGGAGCAGTGTATGGGGACGGTACCTTGCTCAAGGGAAACTCAGTGGTGACACTAGCAGTTGAGATTCAAACCCACAACCTTCTGTTTGCAGGGCCAACACCCTAAACACTAGGCCTTCCATCTTACATAAAGCATATCTAAAGGTATAGTAACAATCTGTTTAACTGTAGCAGATAAAGAGACGTTCAAAAATGAAAACAAAAAAGCACGTTGTTTCTTTAAGCACAGAAACAAGCATAAACAGGAAATAAAATAGAAGAAAATGTAGAATATGGGCCCCTTGAAAAGTATAAATAACTTCTATTTCTTCTTGACTGCATATTTTAAAGTTAATGTATACTATTTATATTATTTATTAATGTATATTATTTCAATACTTCCATCTACTTTGGCTACTTTTCTGGTTTGGAGAAGGTTATACATGACATGTTTCCACAACGTGGGGAGCTGGTGCTTTCCACTGGTCTAAACAAATAACTAAAAGAAGACCAAAATAATGAGGAGCGACCAAAATGGACTTTGGTTTTACCGAACAAAATGTATAATATTGTTAAAGTGTAAAAATCCAAATGGTGTGTTATGACATTAAGCAAAATACCCAACCATGAGTCAGTTTAGCCACTGAACTGTCCAAGCAGGTGGCAGTGATGACGGTGCAAGTGGAAGCTTCAGGAGGAAGAGGAGGAGGAGGAGAAAGAGGGAGGTTGCCGAAGGAGGAGGCATGAGAGAATGTGCTCATCTGAGTCATATGAGTCTGCACTATGGTGGTCAAGGCTTTTTTTTTTTTTCAAACTTAATATTTTTAGAGAGTGGGCTGACCTCATTCTTGTGACTGTTGAACTGTACAAAGATAACACCCATTCAGAGCATGACTTTTCTCTATGAGTGGCTTACCTTATCCTCCGGAAGTCAAGTTATTTATTTCAACCTAATGTTCACTGATGGTTCCTATTAGTGAGCTACACAATGACTTATATTTAGATTCTGTATTGGCAGGACTACATGTTTTTTACATTTGTTCCAATGTTAAAAAGTGACAAAAATGTGTCAGGAAAAACAAAATGCAGCAATTTATAATACTAATCTTAACACAACATACTATTCTCTGGCAGCATGGACGTGGACAGAAATTTGTCATAAATATAATATTTTGATACTGTCTCCAAGCATAATATAACTAAAATCAGGACTAGATGTGATGACACCAAAGCTACAATGATTACATTAATGATATCCTCATCATAAAGGCAGATGAGGATATTTTAAAGCATTTGCAGGCGTGAAAACGACTCAACTTTCAATACACAGCCTTGTGTGAATGGGGTTGTTTCCGAAAGAATACAAGAGCAAACTCGCTCACAGAGCTGCTTCCTTTGTGCCAGTTTTCCTGCTATTTCCTTTTGGCCGAGCGGAATGTGCAGATGGAAAATGTGGCTTTGGGCTCTGGCCCACATTTCTAGTGCATTTCAACATACGAGTAAAACTGTAAGATCTGCTTCACAACACAGGAATATTCAAAGATATGTGAAATCACAGGAAACATGAAAACGATCTGACTGTCAGCAGCTTTTATTTTCACAGGGAGGTCTCAAGGAGCTATCGTTATTATCTGTGGGAAATATAATGCAGCCACAGATGAATAGTCACAGTGTGGTGATTTAACATGTTAAATACAGCAGGGCTATCAGGCTGCCCCTGTTGTAAGAGAATGTAACATCTTTAAAACTGTAAAAGGATGTCAGTTATGCCACGGTAATACACGAGCAGGAGCTCAAAAGAGTATAATCTGCCTTGATCTCTCTGGAAGGGTAAGAATATCACTTTACCCAACATAGGCATTTGTTAGTCCATGTAACAGAACCAGCAGTTAATGCTCTCCTCCAAGCATGTTGAGCTGTTAATGAAACTGCATTAACAGTTTTTGTAGCGGTATTTCATGTAATCCAGACAGCATTTGTTAGCCTTCAATCCTCCACCTTGGTAGCATCCCACCTAGGGGAGGTTATAGCTAGTGGGTGGGGAATGTACTACAAATAAATAAGAAAGAGAAACAGAACAGAGTTAAATGATGAAAAAAGAACCCCCAAAACATATATACAATAAAATTACAACTATTAAGATGCCATGTTTTCTTGAGAGAGAGAGAGAGAGAGAGAGAGAGAGAGGACGCTTACAGTGGTAGCACCTGCAAAAGCCTCAACTAATGTGGTTTTGACTAATTTGTATTATCACATGTGAGGTGCCAACCTTGCTACAAAGGGAAAGACAGTAAGGAAGTCTTCTGGCTAAGCCCCCATGGAAGAAATGATACACTAAGACACTGTCTATGACTCATTTGTTTCACACCCTTCTCCTCTTCCAACTCTACTGATTGTATTTGATAAAAATCAGAAATACATTTTAACAGTTACGAGGCCTTTTTGAGGAATCCATATGTTACAGACCTTCTATAAACAGAGCAACGGCTTGATCTAATGTCGGAGCTTTGACTATGGTTCTGTAAACCTACTTGATAATATTAAGAAGAGCTGTGAATCAACAATACTGAATGACGCCAGCTTCCTTCAAAGTCACCATTATTCTTTAAAACATGTTTCCTTCTTTTTGTTTTCATCTTTTTAATAAGTCACCAACTTTACCACTTAATCTCTGACCAGTTGATCAGATAATCATCCTTCTTTGCTGTCCAAGTTTCCAGGCTGAAGTTTTTTGATTTGCCCTCTCTGTTGACCTTTGTGTAATCTGTGCTCTCATCGACAGTACGTCTATGACCTAGTTTGTATCTTCCAGCCGCCCTAACAGGGGCTCTTTGTTCCGTATGGGGGCTTGTTTTCAATTCTGAAATTAACCAGTAGAATACATGGTTTCCATCTAGCCGAGTCTCTTTGAATTTTCTCGGAGTGGAAAATTCATAGTTTCGCCGGAAGAGGAGAGATACTTCAAAACAATAGGAAATCTAAAATACCAAAAATGCATACTTTTCTTTTAAAAGTGAATTTATGTTTCATTATTACTCAAATTAATTAACACCAGTGGGAATCATCATCAATGCCGGAGTAGTCTTGTCATAATGAGAAATGTCATATCGAAAGTACAGTCATATTGTTACTAAATTTTTGATGTCAACTGTCTAACTGTGAATGAATTCATTTGAGAAAAGAAAGAAAGAAGTTGTTTTTTGCTGGCTTGTGATTCTAAGAATTACCAAAAGAAAATTTCGTCTCGGATTAGCCTTGGATTGTCGTAACGTTCTTACCAAAAGTGCTTTATTTCGTATTTGCATATATCAGACATGTCTCTAAAGGCTGCTAGCTAGCTAGGAGTTATTCAGGTGTTCATGCAGTAATTCATGCACTTACACTCGCATTAAATCAAGCAATTTACCAGTTGAAGAGTGCAGTTGTGTGTTACTGATGGAAATGTTTGATTATCATACACTGAATCCACAGTTCATTTCTCAATCATGAGGTAGGAATAGAGCAATAAAGCATGATGTTTTGATCATTATAATTAATCAAACACACACACAACTATATATAGTAACAAAATAAGAATTAAATAATGTAACTATATAATCATAAACCCAGAAACATTTAGACTAGTTTTGTCAATGATTATTGAATTAATTTGTAACTCTGTGTAATCCATTATTTAAGAAATAAGACGACTTTTTCTTTAAAGAAGGATAAATGTTAAGACCCGAGTAGCTTTTGTCTGATGTTGATCTTATGCTATGACTGTGTGATAGTCATATATTGTAAAACTTTACTTCAGCAACTGCCCAGTGGCCTCTATAACATGTGTGTTTCAAGTGAAGGGGGTTGGTGGTAACCATATGCTGCGGATGATGTAGACTGAAACTCTTTGGTACTCCAAATAGCTAATGGGCCATTTGAGTGAAAAAAACCCCAAAAACCAGATGAAGACTATATCAGCCGGCTCCATTCCTCTCCTATTGCGATTTCTCTGCAGGCCTTGTGAAAGCAAAGGCCGAATTCGAGTTTCCCTGCAAATATGAATCTTTACCTACCATCCCGCTTGTCTAAAATCCAGTAAAAAAAAATCTCCAAGTGGGCTTGCAGAAGAAGGATGAAAAATAAATCAGCAAGAAGGAACAATTCAGCGAGCACTTAGCTTCCATGCTGAGGTGCTCAAGGTTGCTGTTGGATCAGGTTTTGTCATTACAGGTGCAGCAGCAGATTGTTTCCGACCATGGCTACCGGTGGAATGGTAAGATGTTTATATTTTTAGCCTCCCCAGATTTCCTGAGTTATGTAGCGAGTGGAGAACGTGAGCAGGCCTCTAGCCCCCCTTACTAGGCACATTCCACAACACCCCAGTCCTACAGTAGACAATTTTGTACTGTTGTATATGGCCCTCTTACAATAAAACTGTTGTACATAGCCCTCAAACAATAAAACTTCAGACTGGAAAAAATGAAATTAGATGCGAGTAAAAAAGGAAGCCGCATAATGAGCAGGCAGTGCAGTTGCTGTAACATAGATTACAGAAGAGTGTTTTAGACAGTAGGTAATTTTGTTATATTCCTTATCTTTGTTTAAAAAAACCTTAACCTGCCGGTTTCAGTCACAGCTGCACAACAGCACATACGCTAGCACAGGAAGTTAAGACTGCTGCAGTGAACATCAAAGACACCCTTCCGTCGGAGAGCAATTTCCACTCATCATGGCATGTTGCTTATTTCACAGACTTGCTTCATTCAGCTTGTTTTCTTCAAGGGGCTTGGAGTTATTAATGGTGGCTGTTTTGGTGGAACTCCCACAGCCGGCCTTTAGTATAAAGGATGCTTCTTCTACCCATGACCTATGCAAGCTAACGTAGCAGGTTATAAACATATACCATTTTCCTTGTGTTCTTTCAGGGGCCTAACTCTGTTTTTTATGTTGTTCAAAGGGAGTCGTTTACATAATATTATGTTGATGCAGCATAAACTCTAGTACCAGTGAACTGATTCAGATCCTCGTGTTGCCTTTGCCTAGAACTAGCACTGTATTGAAAAAACTGTCCATTCTTGTTGGGAAAACTGCAGTCTTAAGAGCTACCAAAAAGGAAAAGGTAAAACAATTATATTTGCATATCAAGCAGTGTAACTCAGTTAACTGCAACTGTAAGCTGGCAAATATTAAAAACACAACCTTTATATTAAAGAACTGTTCTATTTAAACTAACTAGCTACATCTAAACATTTAATTCAAATGGGTCAGTGGCTGTTGTGCAGAGGACCAGCTAAGACAGACATACATATTGCAGTTTATTAGACTAGACACAGAACAAAAGTTTTCTGTGTCAGTTCAGTGTAGCGTTTATTAATATAGCACAATATCAAACACAGAGATCATTCAATGGAAAAACATAGGAAAGATTTAAAATAAATGAAAGTAATTTAAACAAACTAAAAAGTAGCTAAAGTAAAGTAAAAAGTAAACTAAAAAGTACTTTTAACAACATAATACACAGTTAACCTGTTCCAACACACTTCAGGTACTACAAGGTAAAACTAGAGCCAACTGATTAATTAAAGGCTGGTTACAGAAGTGGGCAGACTTCCTTCTTTTTTACCCAAAACAGTCTGTATTGTTTCTGAATAGATCTGAATGTCCTTTTGTGGAATTTGGCCAAAAGGAAGCAGTTACAAATTGAACAAAAAGTGCCAAGTAATTCATACAAGAGATTTATCGGCTGCTTATTTTGAACTTCAGGAAATATCAGATATGGATAGTGCACATTCTAGGAAATATCCAGGAAATGCCTAAAAACCTGGACAATGACTGTCTTTCTCGGTAGGTATTTGAAAAGGTCCACATGGTAAAGAAAGTTTCCCTTTTAAACTAACATTAATCATCGAAATTAGTGGTTCCTAATGCTGGTCTTGAAGGCTCCTCTACTCTTCCTCCCAGAGAACCCCTAGAAGGCCTCTTAATTCGCTGAAATGTTGAAGCAGGTGTGCTGGGAGCATGGAAAGCACTGAACAGTGCAGAGCAAGGGAGGCTTCAGGACCAGAGGGGTAATCACTGTTCTAAACAAAGCCCATTTGCTATCATTTCAGTCTACAAAATGCAAAAACAAGACAGGGGTGTTCTGCAGGGTATACAAAGCAGTTTCATTTGAGGGGAAGGAGAGACCTTGGAGAAGGGCAGCTATTGTTTTGTTGGCCGTTCACACTGCTGTGGTTTTCAAATGTTTCATTTAACTGTTTGTCTTCCTGTTGCTAAGAAACAGCTAATGATAACAATGATAATGATAACTGCTAATGATAAGTTCTTTAGCTAATTGCTAGCAAGTTACTTGCTAATTACATATAACATAACAAACCAATAAAAGCAGATAAGACCTCAAACCTTCTACTTTTCATTAATGCCTTGAGAATTTCTGTCCCCTGAAGATTCCCATGCACCACAAAAAACAGCAAGAATCGATTGTTCACATCATGACTAGTTTTAAAATGCTTATTTAAAATATCTTACTTCCCAACAAAAGTTGCAAAACTTATTCAATAAAATAAGGTTTGAATATTACCACTGTTCTATACAAACTGAAATGTTCATATGTTGGCAGCTTAGTTGATGAGTTGCATTCACCTCTGTTTTAACTTTATGGTTATGAGCTTTGATGGTAATGTTGGGTATTAAAAACCTATAACTTGCACAGTTGTGGCCTGGCTTTACACAAAAGAAGTGCAATATAGTCAATCCTGGCATTGAGGGTTCTCATTGAGCACAAACATGAATATTGGCAGGGTTTTTTGTGGCTCATGTAAATTTTTGCAAAGCCTTCAACTCAGTCGCTTCCCTGTGGGACATCGTGAGACTTTACGGGATCCCCCTGAAGTTGCTGGAGGTCATGTCTGGTATGATACCAGTACTCTGATACTGTGAGTGCTGTGTAGAGTGGAGGCAGAACCTCTGTGTTCTTCCCAGTGGGTCCTGGAGTTTGTTTGGATTGTGTTCTTGCTTGGACTGGGTTGTGGGGTCTGGCATCCTTGGGACATTTGTTGATGAGAAAAGATACTGTGATCTTGGCAGAGAGGCTGTGTGAGGAGTCTGAGTGTCTGGGTTTGTCAGTGTCCTATATCAAGACTAAAATCCAGGTTACAGCTGTCATCAGTGTGACTGTTTGCAAAGACAGTGTTGACTTTATTTACCTTATTGACCTCGGCAGTGACGTTCATGCCTCTGGTGCTTGCATATGGTTCTTAATGTTGCACTGTGGCCCATAGAGCCACTGTTAGATTACTGATTCAGAAAATTCAATTAAAATCATTCCATTCCATTAATTCCTGAGAAGGAAGCCATCCGTGTTTGCTTAGAAATGAAAGCTATGAGTTAAGTCAGGTGGGGTTATTGTCATTTAAGTCATATTCACAGCACACAGTGAAATGAACATTCCATGGTGCAACATGAGAACAACAATGAAAACAGCAACAGACTACATAAGTACTGACAGGACAATATACACATAGTGTAAAGAGAGCAAGAGAAGGAGTGCAAGAAAATCACAAAAGCAACAAAACAACCGATCAAGCGCAGTCAGCATTTGAATGAATACAATATTTTGCCAGATGCTGTATTTTGTTAGGTGTGTAAAAATGCAGAATGGAAGTAGACAGCAATAAATAATAATTGTGCCAATAATAGCTGCAGCAGGACAGAGGATGTGCCATACATAAATAGAGGGGTCTTTACAGAGGCAGGTGTGGTCTAAGTTGTTAAGGCAGTTGTTAAGGTTACAATTTGTCCCCCTGTTTCTATGAGCTTTCAGATTGTTTAATTATATTGTGATGTTGTTGACAAAAATGTATTAACCTATGACTCCTATGACTCACTTTACTGCTTGCTTACTCACAACACTTCTCTCCAGCTCCGTGGGCTGCATGCAGTCAAATTGACGGAAGATACTAATGATGCCAGAGTGCATTTCAATAGTCATGGCTGTTGTCAACTGTATTGACAGGGTGCTTGTGTGCTGGTAAATGTATTAGCCAAATTTCTATAATGGCTCGTTTTACACATGAGACATTTAATATTCACAATTTCTTCCACCACTAGTGTTTAGTGCCACTCAGCCCAGTTATATTCTAAGGAAATAGACCCTTCTAGCAACACTGGAAGCATCTGGAAATGTCGCATGTGCAGATTTCCATTTCTTTAAACCTTTTATTTACACACAAAAACCCACCACTCAGTAAACCAATAACACAGGTCTCTGTCTTTTTCTGAGCACACTGGCCAGATATAACCAAAGCTATGACCAGTGTGCTCACCCTTCAAAATAAAAGCCCCAAACCAAAACCTAAACTTTAGAGGCTTCTAGCGGCCACATACCGGGACATTGTACACTGCTCCTTAAATTTTGGATTAGAACATAGTAGAACAATCAAACAATCTATTGTTTACAAGGTAGCATTGAAGTGCACAGATCCACAGGTTTGGGGAAATCTTGCCAAATTACTTTATTTAAAAAGCATGTATTCCTGATGGGTTGCAGAAACCGGAGATGTTTGAACCTCCTTTCAGTAAAATATTTTTAGAATGTGCTTTTAAAGACAATGTGCTTTTAATGAGTTAGAAAGAGAAAATTGTCAGGGAATTGATACAGGAGAAAAGTCCCACACCTAATACACAGTGGAGGTTCTACTTTTAACATTGACTCTCTGTCCATTTGTGCGTATTGGTCAGTGGGGATTTTTTTCAATGTCGTAGATGCAATCAGTAATGGTGAGTTTTGCCCCAGTCCTATGAAAAATGCTGCTGGTGGCCTTGCTGTCACATCATTATACAAATGCAACCTATTACATTAAAAGAGACGAATGTCAAGCTAAGCAAAGAATTATGAAAAATAATTGCCAGCCACTGGTTTCCTGCACTTTTGTGTATTGCTCATGCTAAATGGTTTCAGATCCTTGTAGCACAAGGAGAGTAAAAGAAGTAAATGAAACACTGTTTATAAAGGCTCATTTCATTTGTTGGAGAAAAATACTTTGTTACACCTGTATTGCCCATGTCATAAAAATAACTGTCCATTAAAGCTGATATCAGGTTGTGCCAGCTTAGCAACAACAACTGCCAACAAACACTTCTTATAACCAGAGATCGGTCTGGAGGGAGGAATTTGGCCCACCTTTGCAGAGCTGCATTAATTAGACTTTGCTTGGAGGTTTGGATCATGGACTAGACGACTGGATATCCTCCTGCAGGAATTTCTAGCGCAGAAAAGAATTTATGGTTGCATCAATTATAGCAAGTTTTCCAGGCCATGAAGCTGCGAAGCATCCTGAAAACATCACCATCATGCTTGACTGTTGGCATTCCGCTCTTTCTGTGGAATGCTGTTTTAACCGGACCCCTGACAATAATTATTAAGAATAATTTCCACTTTTGACCCATCAGTCCACAGTGCACAGTTCCAAAAGGCCTGGGGCTCAGCAAGATATTTTTGGCAAATGTAAAACCGGCTTATTTTATCTGAGCTGAGAGGAGCCTACAACTGCTTAGATGTACATCTGTGTTCTTTTGTGACTTACCACATGAGTCATCACTGTGCTCTTGGAGGAATTTTGGTAGGTCTACCCACTTGTGGGAAGATTGGTCCACATTTTGCTCTCCATTCAGTTTGCTGAAGCCCTAGAAGATTAGTTTTGAAACCCTTTCTATTAAATTCCTTTTAATTTAAGCACAGTGTAGTGATTCTTAAGACCTTTAAACATACTTCACATTGCTGGAAAGATATTTAAGTCATGTTTACATTCAACAGGGCTGACAGTTTGATTAATTAAATTTAACGAGTTGACTGAGTAACTAAGGGGTTGCTGTTATCTCATGTTAAATCTTCTCAATTAGATCTGAAACAAATATGTACAAAAACATATGGACATAGTGGACTAGTACATGGCACTGTACTGTATAGATTTTAAAACTCAATTAATTTTTTTACCTGATTAGTCTGATGAGTTGTGTTGAGCTATTATTCATCTCTCTGTGATGATTTTGCCTCTCCATTGTTTTCTAGATATGTTTAGATCATGCTTTTGGGTGGACACAGCTCCAGCGCTAATTAATTTATATTTGTGACCAGTTCCTTGTATTATACTGGTGTAATGGTCATAAATGTATGGTTCTTTACATTAATAGCAACCAGTCAAAATGCTGCATGTGTTACTGATGGTATGTTTTTTGTAGTGCAAACTTGTATCTGCCTGCAAACTGCAAATGTAACTATATTGTCTATCAGGAAGTCATCTGGGTTATTAGCTCACATTTTGGTCCTATAAATGAAAAAAAAAATAAATACATACGTGCACTCAAGGGAGTCTAAACTGAAGCTTGTCTTTGATGAACGTCCTGAGAGATAAAGAGTAATTACCCTTTGACATTCTTTGCTACATTCTCGCCAACACCTGTAAGATATTCAGACTCTCAGTAATAGGAACTTGAAAGCTGACTTTCAAAAATGTGTTCCTGATTTTTGTTCATTATTGTAGTGCTAACAAGTAGCTTAAGCTGTACTTCAAAGTTACATGAACAGTTCTGCTACTCACCTACTGTGTTCAAGTGGCAAACCATGGTTATTAGATCAAGGAGTTCAGCTCTGGCCATTTAATATAAGAAAATATTTTAAAAAAAGCACATCTGTGATCATGCTAATTAGTGCTAGAGACCCTATGGCCCACTTTACTTCGCATAATTAAACCCACCCATTGAAAATGAAAGCCTGATTGGTTGATTCCTCTTTCACTTTCTAATTACACCGATGCTTATCCAACAGGTGCTTATCCAGATGGTGGTTATATTGGGCAATCCAGCACCTGAAGGCCTAACTAATGGGAGAACCTGCTTAGCTATATCTATCTAGATAACACAGAGAAAAAGCTTAAAGACTTTAATAAAATTGTGTGATACAATTCCAGACATAGTTTTCTAGAGAATGCCCTGTTTTTAAATGTCTGCTCTTAAGCCTCTAGTGATTATTTACATTTGTTTGTATTTGAAGTAATTTTTCTAATATATGCTCCCTTCTATCATATACTGAGCTGTGAGGCCTGTTCAAAACCTGCAGGGCCACAGAAGACATGTCGCACTAGAAGATGCTATGTGCTAATAACTAAGAAGTAGCAGCTAGACACAGCTAACTACACAAATGAGCCCTTAGCACATGACAAAGATGGTTTACGGGATGAAACTGTAAATGCAGTAAAGAGTAAAATGCTGGAAAGGCTCTGTGAGAGGCAGGTGGTACGTGTTGGCCTTTGTTCTTTGTGATGTGGTTCAAACTCAGGAGGTGTTACCCCAACGTCATGCTCGTGCCTACTGCGCCCCTTCCCCTGCCATCATGTTTTGGTTATCTTTCTACGGTTCCACCTCGTAATTTACATTCGCCGCCTTTGCCCATAGGTGCTGCGAGGAATGTACACATTCTCATGCCGCGGTGAGTCATTCATGCATCACTTAACTCTTTGAGTGCTTCCCGGCAGCTGGGACCGGGGTAGGCCCTGAGTCAAACTGCATATGAATCAGTGGATACATTCTTGCACGAAAGGAACTCGCTCTGGAAGAACGCCTGCAGTCAGATTCTCTTCTAAACGGGAAGTGTGTCGTTCGGTTTGAGGGACATTCACTTCCTTGAAGGCGAGCGATCTGTCTGTCACATAGCAGGACTGCTTCCGGCTCATAATGTGGTACTGATACCGCAGCATGATGAATAGCTAAGCCTGCACTTACACAAAAAATCTCAGTATATTGAGTATATTGTTGGTATACTGATTAAAAAGACAGAACTCTTGGTTATTAATGCATTAATTATTCTTGGAAAATTATTTTTACATTATAAAAACACGACTAAGTTTCTTTTTTTTTTCTCCACAAGGACCTGTGTGGTTATGTGTCTTCACGGAAATTAATTGGGAAGATAATAGGTTTTAATATTTTAACTTAAATAACTTAAGCCTAAAGAAGAACCCAAGTTTAATGGTTTAATACGTTTTTATCATTTACATTTCGTCAAGTCATGTACTATACAAGGTTTGTTTGGCAAGGCTTAAATAAGTTTTCAGAATCTGAAAGTCTGGTTCAGATTGTACAGTGTGCCATCTAGTGGTGAAGAGGAGTATGTCTGTATATCTTCTAAGCTCTTAACATGGGCTTGTTTTTCTATTATTTTTAGCCCTTTTTGTTAAAATTGTTGGCATTTATGTAAAACCAATTTGATTTGTAGCACTACTGAGTGTAAAAAATGTTATAGCAAGGGTGCACAATTCAGATCCTGAAGGACCAGTGAGTGGCACAGTTTGGTACTTCCCCCATTCAAATGCACCCAATAAACTTGGCCTTGAACAGATCAGGTGTATCAGTTGTGTTTGAACAAGGAAACCACCAAGATTTGCTGAAAACAGGCCATCCAGACTGAAGCTGTGTATCTTTATATTATATTTTTGAGGCTAGCACAGTTTGCTATGTAGACGTACATTATAGACCTACAGCAGGGTGAATATGTGTAGCAGTAAAACGAGAGAGAAAAAAATAGTAAAATGAGTTCCAGGAACAAAAGCTAAAGCTTCTGTTTAATTAAAGCTATTATTATATTCCACTCCGTCACAAAAGCTGAGGAGGCCCTTATGTCTGGGTTGCCCTGGAAACTCTTTTCTCAGCTTCTACATTATCTGTTGCCGACTGTGTCTACATTAAGGAACACCAGGTGAAGGCCCACTCTTTCAGTAGTTTCCATCTGTCTTAGCAGTGGAAAGGGTTCAATACTCAGTTTTGTTGCTTCCCGACTAGTGGCTTTCCAACAGATACGAACAATTCCACAATTATAACACTGCCAGTTCGTCACTTAACGGATACCTCCTACGGCATTAGTCATGTCTGAATGAGAGTTTCTGATGAGAGTTTTAAATGAGTTTTAGATGACACGAGATTTCAGTTTAAGATTTACTGTTTAAAGCTGCCTATACCTCTACCTAAACCAAAAATGGCCTATAACTAAATCGCCACTATCATTTATAGTAATTCATGAAAAAATATGTTGTGTGACCAGTAACTTAGTAATTATAGTGTAATTTCAGGGGTTATTACTCATATTTGTTAAATAAAACCCTGAGATGACAGTTTGTCACATGATTGACTATCCAGCGATGCTGCTGCTGTAGGGACAAAACCTTATAGAGAAAAACTGAAAGGTTAAAAGTTGAACAACTAGAAAAGTCATGGAGGGGTGGAGAGAGCATTAGCTTTCACAAGATTTTTAGACACAATAAAGATAAGACTCATGTCGCAAGGAGTTCTTTATAGTACTGTGCCAGAAATCTAATTTAGTTGCATTTTCTTAAAAATGTCATAGGGGTGTTGTGAGCACAGCCTGTGGGCTGTGAACATTAACTTAAATTTCTGCTTAAATTCTTGATGCCGTGCTACTACTACTGCTGCTACTACTACTACTACTCCTACTACAACTACTACTACTACTGCTACTACTCCTACTACTACTCCTACTACCACTACTACTACTACTACTACTACTACAACTGTTACTACCACTACTCCTACTACAACTGCTGCTACTACTACTACTACTACTACTACACCTACTACTACAACTGTTACTACTACTACTCCTACTCCTACTCCAACTACTACTATTACTACTACTACTACTACTACTACTACTAATAATAGATACTTTGTATAGTACTTTTCATAAGAGGA
>JBBPDB010141561.1:0-15225 GCA_037974465.1 Brachypetersius altus
GTGGGGGAACCCAAAAGACGAAAATACAGAAGTTCCGGAACTGTGTTCCGCTGCATTCCGGCCCACTTCAAGCACTGACTATAATAACTGCTGCTGCACTGAGTTGTCTTTCATGTCTTTTATGTCTTTATGTTCTATCTGTGAAGAGGGTGTTCAAGTAAGAATCTCATTGTACTCTGTACACTGTACTCTGTACACATGACAATAAACTTTAACTTCAACTTCAACCTGTAAAATATATACATATATGTATATGAAAACTAGGTGTTGCTGTAATACTAATATAATTCCATTCTGTAACTCCATGTCCAAAATCCCCCTATAATGAACTGTTTAAGGTGTAAACTAAGAGGTTCAGAGCGGGTTTGGTGTGAGATGCTCAGTTCTGGAGACAGTCAGAACAGTTCACAGAGGCGGTGAATGGAACCAGACGTCCGCCTCTAACAGTTCCCTCACAGAAGTTCCCTTCAGTTTAGAGGCATCAGGATGTAACCAATGTTTGTAATAATAATAATAATAATATAAATTGTACACCGGCTTATTTTATTTATGTGTTACATTCTGCTAGCATTCAGTGTATGGACAATTAGTAGTATTGATTGATCTTCTGTTATAATGAACATTTATCACTATATTACACCGAGTATTGTTTTTTAATGTCGGTATACGATGGATGGATGCAGGAACTGAGTTTGTTTGATTAGTCATGATTAATTTATCCACTGATTGATGTATATAATGACTATCGGTCAGGTGGGTTTGCAGCTCCACTCACCCGGATCCTCCTCATGGCTGCCAGGATCTCCAACCTGCTTTTGGGTCGAACAACATCCAAACTGCCCACGAACTGAATGGAAACACACAAATTACAGCACCTTTGGGATGAACTGGAACGGAGATTGTGATCCAGACCTTCTCTGCCAACATCAGTGTCTGACCTCATAAATGCTACAGAATGAATGAACACAAATTCCCACAGAAACTCCAGAATCTTGAGGAAACCATTCCAAGAAGAGTGGGAGCTGTTACAGCTACAAAGGGGGACCAACTCCATATTAAAGTTAAAATCTGAATGCAATGTCATTACAGTCTCTGTTGGTATAAGGGTCAGGCGTCCCAATACTTTTGTCTTTATGGTGCAACACTGGTTATGGCTTACGCCTTCATAACATTGATTTACTCTTATAATATTGAGGTTACTATGATATATGAAGCTTTTATTCTAATTCTGACATATGTAGGGTTGACACACACACACACACACACACACACACACACACACACACACACACACACACACACACACCCACACACACCAGACCTGGACAAAAATAAACAACAGCAACAGGTTAGCGGGGCTCACATGCATGATTTATTTCTAATAAAAACAGATTTCCCACTCACCTTCACCTCAAATGTGATGCCATACTGGAAGATATCATCGTTGTCCACAGGCACCCTTGGGTCCAGCGTGTCGTCTACCAGGTTATACTTGGTTTTCTCAGGCATTTTTTTGTTTTTATTAATGTCAGAGCTCTGGCCTCCTGTGTTCAGATCATAAAATCACACAAAATATCAGACAGTGTGGGCTGTCCAGGCACTGACACCTCAAATAAACCCTCAGAAACTCGACATAATTAGCTTCAGATATGTATCCTGAAACTAAAACCTCTCATAAATGTTCATTTGTGTTAAAAAATATCTTTAAAAAATCCTGAGGAGAGCATCTCCCACCCAGCTGTGATCTGTCAGCCCCGAACGAGGCAGATGTAAATTTATCATAACATTCACGCCTCTATTGAGCAGAGTCCCGCCCCTCCTGTGCTATGATTGGTCCGTCGGATCCTATCTTCTGCACTTAGATTGGCTAAAGTTTCAAGTCTGCCGCCTACTTAACGACTAGCCAATCATTACGGAGAAAGGGCACTGGGATGAACCAATCACAGCTCAGGAAGGCAGGTGCATGCTGAATACGGGTGGGGAAAAAATACATGCAACTGATTTGAAGAAGCTTGTGTGAGCCTCGGGTTTAACAGTGATGAGTGAAATACTGCATACAAAGCTGCCACCTAGTGATAATTATTAATATTGCATGATAAAATTAAATTGTGTTCATTAATTCTACCTTTATATTTGGGTTCAATTTGATTTCATTCAAAGTTTAACGTCTTTTAAAATATCAATATTTTACACACAATTGTTTTGGTTGTTTGGATAATATTGAGGGCAATATGCAGTAATATGTAATTTTATAATCTTCAGAAAAAACTCCCTCTGCTTTAGGGCCACAACTAAACACAATCAAAGTGTGTAGGAAACAGGGGGGGAGCAGTGTGTGGGGAGCAGTGTGTGAGGGAGCAGTGTGTGAGGGAGCAGTGTGTGGGCAGCAGTTTGAAGGAGCAGTGTGTGGGGAGCAGTGTGTGGGGAGCAGTGTGTGAGGGAGCAGTGTGTGTGGAGCAGTATGAAGGAGCAGTGTGGGGGGAGCAGTTTGAAGGAGCACTTTGTTTTTTTTTACCTTGCTGTCTCTGTGTGTTGCAGGTACCCGATTGTGGCTGGTGGAGGAAGCACAGAGGCCGATCGGGCAGCACAGGGACTGGTAAGGGTGCGACCGGGCTGGATGGGCCACAGCTGCGGACGGAAGCAGGGAACCGAAGCTGCTCGGACCTCTGCGATCCCCAGCCAGCATACAGGGATGTGGCTAAGCTATTGGGAGTGTGTGTGAACGTAGCCAGTGGCTGGGAGGGGGATTGTAGGTCTGAGGAGTGTGGCTTTCTGCCCAGCAGGGTCGGTGGAGTGTGGACGCTGAATTGGAGGTGACCAGGAGCGGCAGCGGCAGGAAGGACGCCGCGTTGGGTGGAGAGCAGGGTCGCTACGGAGCTGCCGGGCCGGTCGTGCTGAACCCAGAGCGGAGGAAGCCCAAGGAGGAAGATCGGACATTTTCTTTTTTGTTTATTTATTTTGGTTAAACTGGGCCTCTGGGTGAGAGTGCAGAGGCTTGGGACTCTTAAGTTTAATTTTCTTTCTGTCTGTGATGTCTTTGCTGATTTTCTTTACCTTAGGTGCACATTTGAATGTTTATGTTCCCCTCAGTGCTTCCGTGTGTCTTTCTGTCCTTCCTCTTGTTTTCCTCCCTCCATAGTGTCGGGGGTTGCAGTGGGGTTTTGTCCAGTGTGTAGTGTTGAACTTTTTCATTCCCGTTTGCTGTGTTTAAAGTCCAAGACACTGGTGCCGTGCATCATTTGTTGTGTTTATCAAGTGTGGGTTGGGGGGGGGGGTCAGTCCAAGGCCAAGCTCCTTTAAACATTCAATAAATGTGCTGGTAAATGTACGCTTGCCATGTTAGTGTTCCTTCTCCATGTGTTGTTGCTCCAAGAGATCCTACAGGGGTGTAAGGTGAATCTAAGCTAAAGAGCACTAGCCAAAATAAGCTGTTGGGGTCCCTTACCCCTGGGCCACCACAAGCACATTTACAAAATTCGTAAAGGATATTTTTCTTAATAAATGTATATATTGCTATGAATAAAGCTGTGAGGTCCGGGCCTCGTCCACCACGCCCCCACGTGCTGGTTGTTTATGTTTGGGCGGTGCTTAGTAACCCAACACGAGGACGAGGCCTGTATCTCACAGCTTTATCCATAGCAATATATACATTTATTAAGCAAAATGCTGGGAAACTTTGCATTAATGTGGACATTATTTTCACATGAGCCACCGACCTAAACGTTGCAGTCCCTCCTGATAACAGTGTGAGGTGGCCTATACAATATAAATTTTGGAAATAACCAAACCCTCCCAGCACCTTCTCCAGCAGAACCAGTTGTGTGTGATGTTCTGGATCATGTGGAGCTTGTGGGTCTCCAGCTGGTCCTGCAGCTCAATGGGAGAAAGATCTGGAGACTGGGGAGGACGAGACGTCCCTCTCTAAACTCTCTGCTCTTCTCTGGACTGGATATAAATTTGGCACAATTTTGAAGAATTCTTGAAGAATTTTGAAGAAACCTCAAATTTTATATATATGCTGTACACGAGGACCCATAAAAATGTTATGGGTCTCTGTGACTGCCCCACTTGCCCCTCAATCCCAACAGTTGCCTGTAATTATTTTATTCTTTCCTGGAAATGGCACAGACTGCACAGGACTTGCAGATAACATAGTAACTATACAGGACAAAATCCTTCCAAGCCCCTATTCATAACACTCCCCTGGCCTTTATTGAATGGAAAGAACATCATCTATTCACAAACTGGATCACCAGTGAGCGCTCTCACTGCAGATGCTCTGCTCCACAATAGCCCGTGAGTAGGTGGGCGGCGATTGTTGAGTGTGTGTGTCGCTATTGTGTTAAACCCAGAGTCGATCCATTCAGTAAATCTGATCAGAGTGGCTTATATAAACACTCCAAACCGAACTGCTTCATTAGCTAACTGTCTGTTAGATCTGAGGTTGGATCAGAGTGCTGAGTGTGTGTGTGTGTGTGTGCACGCGTTACCACTTACCGCCCTTCTAACATCACTTCAGGACATTAAATGAGACATTAAATACGTGTAAGTGAATCTGAATGGATAATATGGAGAAATCACATCATAATTAGGAGCACATGGCATATAAACAACACTACCAGTCAAAAGATTTTCTACATTTGCATGTTACTCACTAAACATTCACTAAAATACAGTCAGTATTCTTTACCAACAAATGCATTTACAGTATTTTCACCATCTGAGTTCCTTCACTAGCCTGAAAATGTCATATTTTTATTAAGCATTTCTGACCCACGAAAAGCTCCCTAATATAATGATAATGATGGTGTGGATCTCCAAACCAGTGTTAGATATTTAAGGAGCTATTGAGTGCTGAAACAGTAACGAGTGCATTTAAAGTTAAAGGACAGTCTAGAATTTGACTCTGTATCACCAACCGCCAGTTAATAGGAGTCAGACCTGCACTGTTACAGATTCTCTCATCTTAGAAAGGAAACTGGCTTTATTTCACATATTTATAGTTGTTCATTTATATAAATAAATGAAATATTTATCAAATAAATTACATTTTAGTCCTATAGGCTTAATTTTGACTGTTTTTAGTTTGTTTCTTGTTTTTCAGCCTTTTCATCATTTTGTAGGGCACATCACCAAAATGTTCCTCTTTCTTTAGAAAAGACAATTTAATGTAGTGTTTCACTATATGTTAAGCTGTCAGTAAAAAACAGGGCACATTCAAAACATAATTTACTATCATGCACAGTAAAAAAGTCCATTCATTAAATGGATAAACATAGGTCTGAATGTTTAGAAGATATGCTAATAGGCCACGCCCTGTGATTACAATTGGCTGTTCCTTAGCAGGGGTCTAAATGTGAAACTCCACAGTTCAGTCGAGGGGCTCGGTGACCCCTTTCCAATGACCCCTCGAAAACCGCTATTAGCTGAAAACCATTCACCGCGGACGAAAGTAATGGGACACTGGGGCGAGGTGAGCGGTTTTTGGGTCGCTGGATAGAGTGCGAAATATAAATAAATAATTCCATGAAATGAACATATGATCCATGAGTCACAGCATCCGAGTCTGAGTCAAGTCTCAAATTTGATGAGGGAAGTCTAAAGTCAACTCACAAGTCTTTCTTTGTGCAACTTAAGTGTGACTCGAGTTCGAGCCATCTCTGGCTGATACCAGTACAAAGTAAACAAAGTAAAGCAGAAGTGAAGTAATACGGAGTGAAATTACTTTTCCCATGTGTGATTAATGTATGTAAAGTAATCCAATGACAGATTAAATTATGCTTTGTACTAAATTGCATATTTTAAAGCTTCTATCTATATTTTATAAATGTGTAATGTGTCTTTTATGTAATCAGCGAAATCTCACTGCATATACAGCACTGAAAATACAAATCCATTTAACTAAGCAGTATTCTCTTTTAAATGCTTAACTGATACTTCATCAGATTAAATCGGGAGAAGCTGATGGAGTTTCACAAATCCATGCAAGGAATGCAGGCATGAAGGTTGAAGTTTTTATGTTTTTCTTTTTACTAACAAAACAAATATTGATATACTTTAATGGTTTCTTGGTTGTTTGTATTTATTGTAATGTTAATTTGTATATTTGCTGGCAGAAAGTCAATCACTGCTTAGATAAATAGTTTGCACAGGTGGACTTTTGCCCGGTACTGAATATAACTGAGACAACAAAATTTTATTTCAGTTTGAATTCTAAAATACTATTCCAGCACTGCTGCCCAGCACTGTTGTCTGGAAAAGTCTTGCCATGAAATACTAGCGCATTCATCTCCTTGGTTAGTCACACTATTACTGACTGTAATAGGATGCTCACTGAGTCTAAGTAGAGGACGACTTTTCCTGGGGACGTCTCCACTCTCCTGACCAGGCTGTTTATGGGGACGCCAGACTGAGCCAGACTGAAGCCAGTGAGAAGTCCAACCTCCAGAATGGCCATGCCGGTCTGATTCAGCCCCTGGTCCTCTAACAGCCTGAGAAATATATAAAAAGGTAAATAAATGTTAAAATTAGGCTAAATTTTGATTTGTGGCATAATTAGGAACTTTAAATAAATAAATAAATAAACTAGAATGCAGTTACATAAGGAAATGTGATATGTGTGATTACATGATTACTATGGTTACTTTATATATAAATAAATATTACATCCATTAAGACATGCACATCAGATGCATCAGAAATGCTAAAGGTTTGTGAGTTTGTATATGAGAAAGTGTTTTTAGTAGGCATGGTCTTGGCTGGAGGTTCTCTGTATCATTTATTTCCCAAAAGGTGGGAAAATCCAAACATAGGAACACAAAATATAACAAAAGCTTTCGGTTATGTAAGATTCAATCAACACAAAACCTCCACACAAATGTTTATTATAAGATAAGATAAGATAACATGACCAGAGGTCGTGTCAACCAGGTCTCAACCCGTATCTCAGATCTCTTGGATGGCGGCCCACCACCCCAGCAAGACCGAGCTCCTCTTCATCAATGGGAGTCCTTCACCAAGCCATGACCTCATCGTTTCCATCGGGTACTTGGTTATCATCCCTTCACTGAAGGTAAGAAATCTTGGTGTTGCACTAGATGAAGATCTGTCTGTCGACCAGATCTCTAGAACATGCAGATTCCTTCTCTACAACATCAGAAGAATCCGACCCTTCCTCACCATAAAAGCTACGCATTTCTGATCTAGTCTCTGGTCATCTCCAAACTGGACTACTGCAACTCTCTACTGGGTGGACTTCCACAGAAGGTAACAAAACCAAACAGCATTGATCAAACAGCATTGTCACTTCTCGTCCTCTCGGAGCTTCAAGCACAGCCGGACTTAAATAATACAGAGTAGTGAGACACAGGTGAGACTGATGAGGGAGAAACCAAAATCAAAGTAACAGCAAGTAATCCAAGCTCAATATTCCAGAGACCCGGAAGGCTGGGGGCATGGCGTTTGAGCTGGCTGTGACATTGGGTAAAGATAAACGGATCAGAGAATGGATGGAATGGACCAATAACTAAGCCTTACTTTATGTAACAGTGTCAAATATGTTTGTAAAAGTATCTTACCAAAAACATATGGTAATGTAGGCACTGTACATGCTGTAGTCCATAACATATATGTCCACATCGAAGGCCCCGTGTATGTGAGCGTCTCGACGTCGCCGGGACAGCCCACTGGTCTCAATGTTGTAGAATGCAGTGAGCTGAAAGGACAGGTCAAGTCAGTTCAGGTTTATTTTAAAATAATATTATCATACACAATGGTCATTCAGTGTGCTTTCCAGGACCAGAATAAAAAATGAATAGTTGGATATGAAAATTAAAGAAAATTGGAAACAAAAGAATGCAAAAAGAAATGCAATAGAAGTGCAGATATTTAAAAGGAACAGATCCGTGAGTCTGGAATATTATTTTGTGCGAAGTTGAGTGTGTGAAATAACTGATTCATTTCCTCGCTTCCCATTCAGTTCAAATCTTTGCCTAGTGTTTCCAGATGAGCATCTTTTATCTTTCGATGTTTTATTAACAGTTGCAAAGCGCAAAAAGCATCTCAAGATGTTGCCAAAGTCTTGTTGAGGTGAACACTGTGAGTGCTGGGTACTGAAAGCTTCACGCCAGGCTCTCTGTGAGTGCCGTGAACAATGGAACATTTTCCCAATTACAGTCATTCTTTTCATCATCGTGGCTCGAGCAAACAGGCATTATGACGCAGGATGCCCTGCTTCCTGATTAACACTCGCAGCTGCTGGACCCCAGCTTTCATCTGCAATACCTTGTAAATTAGAATCTCCCAGGCATTGGCAAGCTCTCTGAGGAGACCTCCAGCTGCCCAAGCATGAAGTCATGCTGCCTTAAATACACAGCTGGAATTCAACCCTAAAGGACTCAATGGGTCACAGCAGTGATAACTTTCAGGATTAACTGTTGTACCATAATTATATGTGTGACTTGTCCACGTTCCTTGGTTTAACCAATTATTATAGGTGTTCTGCATCTGAAATGGCTCCGCTAGCTAACACGGCTAATGCTAGCACTGCAGGGAGTCGTCCTGCTGCGGCTTAAAATGTTCCCACTCTCAGTTGGACACTTAAATTTACCAGAAAATTCAAGGTATCAAATGACTTATCGACTCAACTTCAAAAGTGCCCTAGTGCCCTAGTTTACAGGGACCTCAACAACACTGAAGCAGAAGCTTTAACATTAGCTATAGCAGTAGAGAATGCTGCTCTACTCATACATTCATACAGTTTTTAACATAATTTCTCCCTGTATCTGAATGTGGTCTGAAAATGAATGCTCTTAAACAGGAATATGGAGTGTGTAGATTATATTTTGGATGTTTCTATTTATTCATTATTGACAATCTTGAAATTTCATCATAAAACTGGTAACTGGATATACAGTTTATAAACTAGGCCTGTAACTTGTCCTGAAATGCTTATTAGTATTATTAGTTTAAAGTGCTGCTGTAAGATTTTGAAAGCTGTTGTGATTTTATCATACAATCAAGAATATGCAATTGTGTCTGTAACTGAAACTTACTGGAATACAGAAAAAAACTAAATCTAAACTAATTTTAAAATGAACGAATTCATACAATTAATTAGTTAACGTCTGCAGGAAGTCTTAAATTGTGGGCACCAATAGACCCATGTGAAGGTACTTTCAGACCGCTGGGGTCCAGTGACAATTTTTATGCACAATAGGTTGGAGATTGTGATACGGTACCTGGAACAGTGCAAACCCTCTTCCCACAGCAGACACTCGGATCTGTATGTTCTCCTGGGCTTGAATCTGTTGAAACAGACCCACAGTCACTCATTAAATCCGCACAGATTAAATGAGTACAGAGTTAAGAGTGGTCATTGCTGATGGTAACCTCTTGGCTCTGGTAGAGGAGGTAGTTGATTCGGTTTATAACAAAGAAGGCTATTTTGTCTGTAGGGTCGGTCACTGTGATGCTGAGGTCAATCTGCTCCACACTGCTCAGCATAGCATAGACTGATAGAGCCTGCAAAGCAATCACTGTGTCCTGAAAAGAGGAAACAAAATACAAGTTACAGTCATAACACTAAGAATATACAGTAACCCCTCAGTTTTACAAGGATTCAGTCTAACATGGATTTTTTTCAAAGAATCGAACTGTATTACCGCCTCCAGTCCAGTGGTGGCAGTAATACACTGAACCGCCATAAGCAGAAGATGTCATGCACACCAGGTCATGTGCAGTCTACTACCTAAGGAGCGTTCTCAAAATAAATAGCGTGGTTCACCCGCTCCCTCGTGCCATCTGCGTTGGGGCTCCTCCGCCACGCAACAAGGTGTTCTGGTGCGTCTGGTCCTGCATTCCTGTGCTAACGTGACAGAAGAAGTGTCTTGTCCTCATATTTTAGACATTTTCTCCCCAATCAACAGTTATCTCAGTTTATTTAGTAGGCTGTGCCCTGTCTAAACATGTGGGTATAGTCAGTTATTTCAACCTTTCTTTTGTGTACGAATGTTTGTTTTCACTCACCACATGCTGCTAATGCTAACTGCTAATGCTAATAGTTTTTTAAGCAATAAAGTTTTCTTATTCTGATTATTTATTTACCTTTACATTTTCTTTAATGCTAATGCATTAAACTGAGTTTACCATGAAATTTAAGTTTTCTGGGAGCAGATTTGGGGGCATATTTAGGATTTACACTATAAATAATATGCATTTTTAGGCACTTTCCTACCAAAGCACAACAATGCATTTTTTCACTATACGCATGTGCTCTTGGAACATAACCCCCGCAAAAAGCGGGAGATTACTGTAATATCAAGATTTGTTTTGTCTGTTTAACGCCACTTTTCTGACTTAGTTAGAGATTTTCTGCCAGCAAATAGACATTAGGTTTTATGAGCTTGTTAGAAGAACACAGGTTCAATTCCAGATTTCACCTCTGCTTGGATTTGTGAAGCTCCCATCAGCAACTCCTGATTTAATCTAATGAAGTGTCAATTGAGCTGTACCAGGTATTTGAGGTATTTGATTAAAACTACTATGTAATTCTGGGCTTCCATGGGGACGTCTGGGACTGATTAATTAATTTATTGTTTGCATTCATTAAAAAAAATAGCTTTTAAAAACATACACTGTTTTGTATATATGTCATAATAAATAATCTCACTAAGAACAGTTTCCTTCTCCTGCATAGATTTTCTTAAGATGACTGGATGGCAAAGCCAACAACAAAATTAACTTTTGAAAGAAAATAAAGTCAATTCAATAGATCTCAGAAGTAGCCAAATCATGGTAAAGGGCTGCTTTTATGATCAAAATATTTCTATGAAATACAGCAGGAGTGAGGGTGGTGGTTCATTAGACCTGGGTTTATATTAGCAATTGTGCATTTGTTTGTCTGCTTGGTGTCATTTAGCTGTTGTGACTTATTTTTTCTGTGCTTCGTCAAACATTTTCCACAACGAAACCATCACCCGCCAGCTATTAGATCACACACATGAAAGAACCGGTGAGGAATCTACAGATAGCAGCAGGTCGGGCAGCTTTGATTATTCCTTCTTTAATTGTAGCACAAGCTGGAAAACAAAGGCCATCAAAGACTATACACTAGAAAACAGCTGGGTTTTTTTTTGCTTATGCTGAAGTGCTGATCTACACTCTGCCTCTATTTCCGTCAAGAAAGAATTGCCCCTGAAACCCTTTCTTTCAGTCAGCAGCTAAACTGAGTCAGTGAGGAAATAATCAAATGGAACTCAAGCCATTCATGCCCAAAGCTGGACTTTTACACCATTTAGTCTCAGAACTGGACCTCCAAACCTTTCAAGCCCAGAGCTGGACTTTTAAACAATCTAGTCCCAGAAAAAGACCTACAAGTCCAGAGTTGACCCTACATGTCCTTCAATCCCAGACAGACACGCACCTTTCAACCACAGAATTGGTCCTTCAAACCCTTTAAGCCCAGAACTTGACCTTCAAAATGCATCAGTCCCAGAGTTGGACCTTCAAATACTTCAAGCCAACAGTTGGACCTTCATACCTTTTAACCCAAAAACCAAACCCTTAACCTTGGAATCCTCCAAGCCCTGGTTTGGGCTGTCCCTTCAAGCCCAAGTACGGACAGGAACTAGAGTGAATGAGTTGATAACGATTATTGTAACTGAAAACAATAACAAAACTTCATCGAATGATGAGAAGCAAACTGATCTTCCTGAGCTGCTTTGAGGTGGTATGGAGGTGTCTCTGAAATCATGCATAATTAAAATTTAAATCACCACTGATGTCTACCCCTAAAGCATGTGCCATTATAATGTGTGTTCAAGGCCAAATGTCCAATTTGTGAGGCTTAATCCAGCATGTCTTACCCATTTTCTTGCTTAAGTACACATTTTTCATCTGTAGATAAGTGCTGCATTGAGTCAGTGTGTTTGGGCTAGGACCTGGAAACCCAGTGGCCACTAAATTAGAAATGCCTCCCTTGTTGCTCTTGAATACAGAATGTAACAGACTTTAACTGGTCAATGGTCCCTTTCATTTAACTCGATTCCATTTATTATGGGTTTGTACTTGTATAACTATGGATGTCGCGAATAAAAGAACTTGAATCTGAATCTTCCCAAACTGACTTATTGGGACACCAGGGCGAGGTGAACAAGTCCCCTTGTGTGAAAACATCTGGAAAAAAATAGTAAAAAAGCCACAAAAAAAAAAAAAGTTGGAGGATATTTGCAGTTTCTGCATTACTGTTGAGATTTCCGAGTAAAACTATGAGTTCGATTCTCAAAAAAAATCTGCATGTGACTGAACCCACAACTCCGGAAAACTGGGGGATTACTGTATATACAAAAATATATATACTTAAATGGTGAGCCATGCTGTAAATGTTTATGTTAGCAAAAAGTATTGAGTGTATTTTAGTACATTTTAAGTAAGTCAAACTTTTGGTGGTGTATATGGACAAGTGTAAACAGTGTCATTGCCTGAGTGGAGCCGTATCCTCCGAGGTGGTTCCTCTGCTGACTGAGCCACTTCATGAGGCTGAAGCCCTGCTCCACGCTGCCCTGCTTGTAGAAGGAGAGCAGGGTATAGGCCGCCATCTCGATGTCTGCAGAGCGTGGCTGCCATGAGTCCAACAGGCCGGAATCCGGGGAGTTCCACATGGGAACGTCATCTGAGAGCCGGAGAGCAAAGCCATGAATGCCTGTGCAACATCTGCCATTATTTTACGGTCTTTAACACCCAGAAAATTCTAACAACCCCAAACCACTAGACAGCTGGGCAAACAAACGCTTTTCAGTTGCACCACAGAGTACCTGCTGCTCATCAAATATTTGGGCGAATATCATTTTGTAGATTTTCAAACTGAAAATGAATTCTAAATGAAATTGACTGGGCACATTTTTATACACAGTTACTGTTTATAAGCTAAATGGAACAACATTTTACATTTTTCACAATATGTTAGCTCATGCATTAAAAATGTATATTAAAATATGCCAAACTTTCAAACTGTTTAAACCAATTTTGAGCCTATTTTGATCCTCAATATTTGCTTTTAAAGTAATTTAGAAAAGCAAATAGTGTAATCATTATTTAATGCTATTCAATATTTTGTAATTGTGTTCAGTGGCGGAGCCAGAGGGGTGTCCGGTGTGGCACTGGACACTGAGCCACTGAACGTGGTTTCAAGATAAGAAGAATAATAAAACATTTTACGTTTTATAGTTTATTATAAGGTTTGTTTGCTGAGTAACCTTTATCATCCGCTGTGTAAGAAATTGGTCCCCAACCTTTATTTGGTCACGGACCGGTTTAATATCAGAAACAATTTTCACGGTCCGGCCTTTAAGGAGTGGCAGATAAATATACTTGTTTATACAAATAAATGATGCCCATAAAAATGGGGATATTTTAAAAATATAATAATGGTGTATCTTTAAAATACAATAATAAATGTAAATCCAAAGTGTACTCGCAGCTTTATTAACAGCGTTTCCATAACAACGAGCCGACAACAGAACACGGATAACATCCACGTTTTTTTTTCTGTGCAGCCCGGGGACTGGTTCCAGGCCGTGGGTCATGTGGTGTATGACCCACAATGGTGTAAGATAACGAGGCGTCGACAACATCAGTCAACTTGATTTGATCAGTTAACTTGATAGAGATCAATTCGCACCTCGGACAGTTAACGCTATACTTCATCTTTGCTAGTATTACATGCACATACCATGTATGTAAGTTATTATATTTAATATAATGCTCAAATATTTTGCTAATATGGGGAAGTAATGTTAGGCTAGCTGTTTGTGAGCTAGCTGTTGCTGACCTTAATGTGCAGGTATGATAACGGATATTTTTAATTAGGATAAATATGTTTCTAGCTGGATCAGATGTAGAGTCAATGAAACATGAAAAGCAAGGGCGAGATTTTAGACTTCTTTATAAAGAAGCACAAACAGGCAGATCAGGTTCAAACAGACCCTACATTTTGCACTGGATCCCACAGCAGCTCCATCCCTGAGACTAGTCAGAGTTGTTTTTCTTTTCAAATCCAGGTCTGTTTGATGTCTGCTATGTCTAATTGCAGTATTTTTTGTTTGGTTGTTTTTTCTTTATGCTAATGTTCTTGTAAATGAACTAAGCATTGTTTTTGCAAATAACACGTTTGAATTCCTTAATTTATTATTTCAACTTTATGAGTACAGTGTGTGTTTGTGTGTGTGTGTGTGTGTGTGTGTGTGCGTGTGTGTGTGTGTGGACCCCCTGAAATAGCAGTGGCCACCCCCTGTAAAAAACTGTAGCTCCGCCACTGACGCCCTATCCAGGGCCCCCTCACACTCCTCCCTAGGAGTGTTCCTGGCTGGCCCCCTGCTTCACTTGGTGAATGGGTTAAATACACCGTGTGGTGTAGTCACATTAGCTAGCTTATGTGACTATAGGTGGCCACTTTACTTTATTTTACTTTTAAATCCAATAGGTAACTCAGGAAATGTACTGAAACTTACATGTGCAGCTCTCTGTAAACTGCATTCTGCAACTTTCTCTCCCAACCTAACAGAAAGAGGGAACGTTTATAAAAAATTATGTTGATGAAAAACTGCAGGAAGAACATTTTTAAAACACAGCATCCCTTCATCCATTACATTTTCACCAGACCTGCATTATAAAATCACACAGCCCTACCTACCTGAAGCCCTAAGGAAATTTCTCACGTCTTCTTTTAGGGATTCAAGTCTGATCTCCGGACTGTGTAAACATTCCTAGGAAGAAAGTAAACAGAGAAGAGCTATAGATGATTACAGTCAGTGCAGTAAACAGTTCCAGTGCAGTGCGATTCAGGGACAGGCAGATTGTGCTAACGGCAGCTAGCCCAGACAACTACTCACCCGGGCTTGTTTCTCCAGGTGTGAGTGTAAATGAGCTCCTTTCAGTCTCTGGACAATCTGGGCTATAGTGACGGAAAGCTCCGTCCCCTCGTCCATCATTGTGAGTTTTGAAGGTGGTCTAAAAGCCCCCTGGAGAGGTTCAGAGTCATCTGGTAATTCAGCATCTGAAGATGAAGCACCGTATCTTAGCAACTACGGAGTACACGGTGGAGGAAACAAGGACATTGAGCACATGGTTCCTACCTACAATACGTTTTGTAGTAATAATAATAATAATAATAATAATAATAATAATAATAATTATTATTATTATTATTATTATTATTATTATTATTAT
>JBBPDB010141568.1:0-15224 GCA_037974465.1 Brachypetersius altus
TATATATACCCACTTAGATACACTTAGGCTATGAATATATAAGGTTTCCCATATGCTGTATATCCTTGCTAGAATAGCACCACCATCAGAAGCAGCTTCTACTGCAGAACCCACAAGGAGACATAAACATGGTCCTCACTCTCCGTATATGTTTCCTCACTCACACGCCCCAGTTCGGCATTAGTGTGCTGCAGCAGTTCTGCTCAGGCTCAGGCCTGCTGTGTCTTTAGCTAGTGCAAGCTGCTCTGGGTTTTTTCCACAAGCCTCTGCCGCACAGCTCTAGTGGATTTCACTAAAGCGTGATACATCTGTCAGAGGGAAGCGTTTAAACTGAACCATGAGCAAGCAGCAGATGGAACAGCCTTCGATTTACATAAATTCTCTGCTCTTTTTGCTGACTTATCTGGTTTCTATGTGAAGTCATATGCAGGAGTTTGAACTAAATTTACATTTTGTTTATTTTCTAAATGAAAATAATTACTCATCCCCTACACACTTAAATATGTTAATTTCTTAATTACAGTTTTGTGTTTGCTGAGTTTAACATGCTGGGAAAAAACGTACACATTTGTCACCAATATGTTAAATATTTTGTGAGAGAGAGACATGAACAGATAGATAGATCAATATGTTCTCCAAAAAAGAGCAGTGAAAAACTGTAACCCAGCTAGAGGGGTCTTGCATCGAAAGACTACATATCATGGGGGCACTTGAGTGAAAAACACTCGAAGTGTTGGCTCTCATCCAGCATGATGCCAATCATCACTGGTGTTTGTTAAATTGTTGTCAGTTAGCGTTTTCCCCCCAGCTGTCCAATGACATTGCATAAGTGTCAGTCCGAAAAGATGGGGGTGCTGCTTCATCTTGGAGGATGTTCATGCTAGTCTTCACCCTCCCAATGTTGGTGAGATCAGATTTTTTCCACATCGGTTTAACGCAACCCATTAATGTTGAAGGGGGATTGGTAATCTTTCACCTAATGTTTGACTGAGGTGCAATACAGGGCAGGCAATTACAGCAGAACTCGTTTACATGTATCTTAAATGTCTTAAAAGCACAGAAACTCTTTAACTCTAAGAGAAAAATAGAGGTTGGGAAAATGTAATGACATTTATAAGAGAAAAATAAGGCTTTCTAAAGCCCTGAACTAGTCCTACCTTGGCCCTTACAACATCCCTGTCTATGGACCAACATACTCTTCACTTGAAGGGGATTTTAATTTGACCATATGATTGACATACAGAATAGAACAACAGTGTAGTCAGGAATACATGACCATCTAGCATTCCATGCAAAAAATTCAAATGAATTTCAGTGTTTCTCAGTTACACTTCATCCATTCCTTTTATTTTTTTTTCACACAATGTAAAGGGTAGCTGAAGTTTTGAAATCATGTGAAAAAACAAGTATATGGGATCATTTCCACTTCTTTAAAGGAATACCCAAGAGTTTTCATCTTTTCCGCTGCATCTATAGCGTATGGAGACTTTTCCTAGACTTAGAACAGAAAACCCATACACTGAATGATGGTTCTAAATAGTGTGTCCAGACTAGACATGGTCTGGATACTGAAGAACTGATCGGAGTGCTGAACTGTGTGCTGAGTGATGCTGATGCTGTTGCAGTGATCGGATTCTTGTCCAGTGATGCTCATATATTCCTCGGAGGATTGCTGGACCTGCCCAGTGGAACATGCATAACAACTGAGGTCCGCGAGGTTGTGCTCACACAAACCACCAAATGCACTAAGCCCACAAAATGTGGTCACACAACACACACACACCCCTAAAACACAGCCTCCCAATAAAGGAGGGTTTCTTTGTCTCTCTCTGTTCCGCTATCTCTCTCTCTCTCTCTCTCTGTCCCTCTCTCCCCCCTATGTCCAGCCTTGCTCTCGGAGTGTGTTGCAGATGCTATAATGCAGCCTCTCCCTCCATTTCCCTTTGCCATTCTTCCTCTACAGATTCATCTCTCTCTGCAGTCAGTCTGCAGTGATGCTCTTGCTGATCTTTTTTTCACACATATGTCACCAGCTGGCAGGCACAGGAAATAAAGCCTCTCTGGATGCACTAATCGCAGGCCAACACACACACACACACACACACACACACACACACACACACACATGCATGCATGGTCTGGTTAAGAATGTTTTGTATTCATAATCAAAACAAAAACAATCATATGCCACAGAGGAAGAGCCTACCTTTATTTCTCTCCGTGTAATTCTGGTCTCTCTCTATCTGTCTATCTCTCTTGCTCTCCCTCTCCCAGACTGTCTCTGCACTGATCCTTTCACTCTCCGGCTGTTGCTGCCTCCCTCCCTTTCTCTTTCTCTCTGTCTCTCTCCCTCACCCGCACACACAAACCCCCTCTCCTCCCAACCCCTCCCCTTGATTCACAACACTATTCTCTCTCTCGCGCTCTCTCTCTCTCTCTCTCCCTCTCTCTGTGGTCTAGTCATTACATTAGCAGATTGGTGTAGTAACAGATGGAGGAGTGGTGTGTTTGTGATGCTTCTCTTTGACTCCATCACCGTCTCTTGCTTTCTTCCTCCTGCCTTTTCCACAGATAACTGTCTCCACTTCAACAGCTCTGACACCCTGAGCTCTCGCTAGCTGATTAGAGTCAAGGCAGGAGAAATGCAAAAGCAGATGGAGGAAGAAAAGAGCCACTCCCTCCTCTCCCCATCCCCTCCCCCTCCCGGGTCCCCCACTTACCTCTCCTCCTCAGGCTGGAGCTCCAACTGCATCTTTGTCTGTCAGCATGCATCGCCTGGATGAAACACATATGCTGTATTGTCATGGTAATTTAGCAGCCGTGTGTGTGTGTGTGTGTGTGTGTGTGTAAAGGATCTCGGTATAACTCAGTGAGATAAAAAAAATCACACATATGGACATTAGAACACATCATCAGGAGTAAACAGGCCATTAAAATTATTATCCATGTAATTAACAGAAAATGATAGTGTGTGTGTGCGTGCGTGTGTGTGTGTGTGTGTGTGTGAGAGAGAGAGAGAGAGAGAGAGACAGAGAGAGAGAGCTATGTATCATCTTCAATTTTTTTTCCTCAATATTCTTCAATTGTCCAATTCCTTCAATTCCCTCAGTCACATTAATGGGGGAGAGGGGGTTGTTTAACCATATCACTGGACAAGAACTTTCATGCTTGGAAAAAAACTCTAAGTACCAAATCTCTTACATAAGCAAACACATATATAGTATTTATGTGGCACATATATGAATGTTAATGTAATATGATCTTACAGTTAATGTTTTTACTGGGTTGTAAAGAGCAGTGTAACTGGGCGTTTCCAAATTATGTTAAAAATCAAAATGTTTTGTACGGACAGAGACCATATACATGTGTACTGCATGTCTGACATTTTATTGTGTTATTACATTATTATAGTCCAAAGAACACCATGCATCTGTGCTTTTTTTTTTCATTTTTATTCCTATCACTGGAACATACTAATCACCTTTGTCCAGCACATCCCACAGAGATCTGGTGAATGTGGAAGCCAACATCTTGAACTCTTTGTCATGTTCTTCAAACCATTCCTGAACAATATCACCAGTGAGGCAGGGCACAGTATCCTGTTGAAAGAGGCAATAGTGAAGTGAAAGTGACCATTTGTCATATGTGAACACACCACTGCACACAGTGTGAACAGCACGAAATTCTTCCTCTGTAGTTTACCCATTCACCAAGGGGGCAGCCAGGAGCACGGTGCCCGGGGAGCAGTGTGTGGGATGGTACCTTGCTCAGGGTACCTCAGTGATGCCTGGCGGTCTTGGGGATCGAACCCAGACTTTCTGGTCACAGGGCGGCTGCCTTAACCACTAGGCCACCCAACTGCCCCTACAAGTATAAGGCTTAGAGTGTAATAAACCTGCAAGATGTTGAATATGGTTCACACTTATGTAGTTACATAACCATAAAAGGAGTTGTTATAAGATTGAGTGCATATATCAGATACAAAAAGGCATATTCAAGCTGTTCGACAAATCAAGTTGTTATTCATCCAGCAATTAACCCCCCACTCTTTAAAATCATTTACTTTGCCCCCCATTTGCTTTGGTTCAAAAAGGTGAAAATCAGATGGCGTTAATGTGATGTTTGGTGAACCCCCGCCTCACCTGGGGAGAAGTAGGTCCGCAGAGTATTAGGAGACATAGGCTCTGGAGACAGGTGTGTGTGTCTGTGTGTATGAATTAATCATTGGGTGCAAGGTGAGACGTGCAGAAAGCACCTGGAGACTAGGCACCTAATCATTAGTCCTAATGATATGTCTTGAATGAGTGTTACCATTGTCTGTGTGGTATGATTGGTTGGATGTGTGTTTAAAGCCTGGCTGAGTCAGAGAGTCGGTCCGTGTTCACCCAGCAACTACTTGGGAGTAACGGCAAGGCTGGAGGGTTTTTGGTAGAGAGCAAGGTCCGTGAAACCATCTCAAGAATCCGTGCTGGTGGAGAGTGTCAGCTCTGGGTTGCAACCGTGCTTATGCGTGGGTGCTTGTGAACTGAGAAATGAGTGATTATTTCATGCAGGTGTGAGCGGCTGAGACGCTGTGAGTCAAGGCAGGACAAAGAGTGGTGAAGGACGCCGAGAGGAGAAGTCCAACACGCTCAGCTGAGCCAGTACAGCGTGGCACTCACAATGACTCCGGGTGCTCTTCCCTGTTCCTTTGTGTCTCTCTCTATATCTCCTTGCGCATATATAGGGGTAAAACCATACCACCCAATTTCACACTGGAGTGAGACTGTCACGAAGGGGTGATCAGCAGGAAGAAGGACTAAAGACGTTGTTCGGGAGCTCTCAGGAGCATGTCGATGTGTTGACTGCCCACGACAGGTCAGAGAGGAGCTTAGGACATTGGAGAGAAGGACCTCCATGGGGGAAAAGACACTTCCATCCTTTTCGTTACAGTTTTGAAGTGCCTGTTTTTGATCTTGAGTTTGAAGATAAAAAGTCGTCTATCACAGAATTTGTGCTGCCACTGCTGTGTCTCTCTCCCTCAGCTACCATGACAGTTTAACTCCATTACAACCCTTCTAGCCCTCACCATTTTGAACAAAAATACAAAATTGTGGAAACATTTTGTCTATTCAAAAGATGGAATGCTAAAGTATCTAATCAGTTTGCTGCTTACTCCCAAGTATCAATGGGTCTTCCTTGCCAACATTGCTGTTTACTCCCATATATTTCTTATTTCTCTCCAACACAAATCAGCATAACAATTAGACACAGGGTTGAAATATAGACTCAAAAATAAATACATTTTTTACACACAGTTTGTGGATAAAAACAAAGGGTACCCAGGGGTGCTATGTGTGATGGTGTGACTACAAGCATCTCAGGAAAAAGAATCTGGCTCACTAGCTCAGGAAAGAAAACTCGCTGGCTAATTAACCTATCACATTACCACGCTTTACTGTCCTTTAGACTCTGTTTTTACAGAGAAAAGTTAAGATACAGTCTCAAAGTCTACTGAGTAGGACATTCTGTGTGATGACCACAGGGTGGACCTTGACAGTCTTGTGATCTGCATTAAGGACTTCATTATCTTACAGGATCTTTTCTTAAATCAGCTAGCTAAACTAAACTAGCAGTGTCAAAACTAGTGTAAATGGCACACATATTTCGTTCATAACTGGGCTGTACTGATCTGGACTGATTTTTTGCTTTGCTGCTGCCATGGAGGTGATGTCACAATACTCAGAAACTCTGTTTCCCGTAAACACTGTTAAGGTGACTCGCCCCTTCGCTCTCTCTCCCCATTCAGTACAGAGGCAACTCAACCACAAAAAGTAATTCTTTAAACAAGTTTTCAGTTGTTTCTCTCACCCACATAGGCTGCTGGTCTACCCCGATGTAAAATATGTCCTTGTTTAACAATGTGGCACAACTTTTATTTGGGATTGTCTTATAGGAGCATGACTTTGATGTTACAATAATGTGCGATATCTCCAATGTCTGCATAATGTGCAATACATTCTTACACAGTGCAATAAACTGTAAAATCCCGTCAAATTTGTGTTCGTATTATTCTACCAGTGCAATTTGTATATAATTTGTATACTACTATTACTACGTTATTTAACTTTTTTTATTCTTATCCTAACTATATGCCTCAAGGAAATTTTGTTCCTTGAAAAGGTGACAGTGACAGATATATCTTATCTCATCTCAACAGCAAAATGAGCACAGAGCGTGGCACAGCACGAAGAAGCCGTCACACAGCAGTTTTTCACATAATAATAAAGATACAGGCTATGAACACACTGTCATGGAAAGTGAAAATTCTGTAATGCACACACATTGATGAAAGAATGGTGAACGTTTTTTATTTCAAGTTTTGTTTTTATCACAGTCAAGCTTGAGCATGCGTCTGTGCAGGTGGTGCACATCGTCTGCTTCAGCCTACATAGACAAAAAAAAGGAGTCAGTAGTGTCATCAGTAGTGTTTCATCACCAACATTGTCAAAGAAATTCCCAAAATGGACTTCAATAAACTCTAATAAAAGGAAGTTCACCACGAGACATAAAACAATTATAAAGGTATATTTATTTCTTGCAGCAAGGGAACAAGTCACAGTCAGAGCAAGTCTAACAGAGGAGTTGTTCTGAATCTTTTTCTGAAGCTTTCCAGTTCTGAATCTTGTTCTGAAGCTTTCCATTTTATCCAGCAGTAAGCAGTGTGTGTGCAACATTGTTGTCGTTAGGTTAGTCAAAACCAAAAGAATGTGTATCTTCGCCGTTCCCGGACACTTCCAGCTTGATCACTCCGTCCTTCTATATGCAGAGAAGACAGTCCTCACACGGGACATAAAGGGTGGCCATTCCTGCAACCTGGGTCCGAATGGACGCCTCCCTCTACCCCTCCATAATGGGCCTCCCTCTATTGTTGGCCAATGCCAACTCCTCTGCAGGTGTGAAAGCTTCAGTAGGCTCTCCACCTGTCTCCTTCGTACCAACCTTTGTTTCTGAGAGGATCACACGCTGGGGCTCCTCTCGTCGATCGGGAGGTGGGTGCTGACGGGATTCTGCACCGGTTCCAGCACTGCTGGCATGTGATGTATTGAAAGTGTTGTATTTAAACAGTCTAATAAATAATAGTCAACTATGTGATTGTAGTAGGATAAAGGGTTACCTGTTGTGGCTGTTGGGTCCAGATGAGTTCACTAATCACCATTGGAGGGCACATTATAAAATAGAGTGCTCCCCTAGACTCACTACTTCATGTTGAGTGGGTATTGCTTTTATGTACCTTGCTCTCATGACATGTGCAGGTAAGAAAGAAGCTCCACTCCTATCTCCAGTTTGGCGTGAGTTGGCTTAAGCTGCTTAGATGGTCGTGGTCTATCCTTTTACAGGTGCCTTGTTTTTGCTGTGGCTTCCTTGTTCTAATTAGTGGCTGGTACGGCTGATTGATAATGGGAATCGCTGAAGTGGGTTAAAGACCGCTGATTCCTTGTCCTCCGTCATGTTGGCTATCATGGTCCGGCGGAATCAGCCTGTAGTCAGCGTTCTTCACGTTAAGGTGGACCGAGGCTGACGTGCACGCAAAAGGAACACTGCTTCTTTGCCTGCTGGTATGGTCTACTGGCGCCGCTAACTGCTTCTGGTTCTGCTGGCGTTGTTGACTGTTTTGCCTTTGCTGGCACTATCGAGGGCCTTGCCTCTGTTGGCATTGCTGATTGCCTTGCCTTATGTTAGTCTGTTTAACCACTGGTGTATTTTAAACCTGGATTTTTAAGTGTGAGTGGTTTGTGTGCATGTGAGTGTGCGTAGGATAGTAATGTGATTTGGTATTTAAGTTCTGGCCTGACCACTGTATGTTTTGTGTTTGTGTTGATGAATGATTATTTTTCTAATTTTATTTCTGTTGCTTTTAGGAGCTGGATACCTGTGGGTTTCCTTCGATTGTGGTGGTGTGCTGTGTTCACTCCTGTAGTACTGACCTCACTGGTGTGTTTGTGCATGAGTGTATGCGGGTTCCTTGTGCCGTGATCCAGTCTTCGTGGAGCCCTACCAATAGTATGTCCCAGCTCCTTGGTTTTTTTTGGTTTTGTCTTATTTTCCCTACTATCCTGGTTTTCTGCAAGTTGTGGATGGTTTAATTGTACTTTTTAATTAAATTTATTAAATAAAATGAAGCTTTGCTGGATGGAATCATGTCTCTTGCCTCTTGAGTGACAAACTTGCGTGTCTTTCAGACCATTGGTTTGTAGCCAAAGGTTTTATATTCCTTGGGTGAAATTTCCAAGGTGGCATTGTCAGTTTAGTTTAATCAGAGTAGTTGTGAGCATCCATTGGAGCATATATGTCACCTGAAGAAGGTGCTCTCCAATAACAACCAACCCTCCCTCTCGCTACAATGTGGTGCATTCGGTAGGATTATTTCTGAGAAACCGCCCCTCTCGCCACATAATCAACTATGTGTAATGCACATGTACTAACGCATTTAATTGGTCAGCAATGCGTTTCCAACAAGCCTGCGTGTCTTTGCTTGTTGCTGTGGAGTTGGACTTTCACTGCAGCACTGATTTGTAATTCTCATAGTCCTGCATGATGATCATACATTCTTCCTCCATGAAATACGCTGAACACTCTGTGATTTGAAACGGTGACTTGGTTGAATAGGTTAAATACAGAGAAGAATTTCACATTGTGTACTTTGTGACAGTAGCCACTTTACACATCAATAAAAGCTTTAGCATCGAAACCTTGTCAATACCTCAAAAACTGTAGGATGAGAAGTTATAAATTCCAGCTATATAAGAATAAAGCCTGAGAGTTCTACTATACAAGTTAATTGTGAAAATGATAGATATCAAATTATTCGGCCCATTATCAATCAAAAAGCTGTACACTGTACATTTTAGAGTTGAATGGTGCCCATATTTCAAAAACAGACAAATAGCACCAAATTTCAGCTATAAAAAGACTAAAAAAAACAAGGAAGAGGCATATATATATATATATGAGGCCTTTACTGCTAATCAAGTCCATAGTATGACCACAGATGTGGCCGGTCACATGGGGTCGGTCACATACTTCAAAGGTCAAATACAGCAGTAATTTCTTTGGCTGTTATTAGGACTGGAAGTATGGATACTAAAATCTGCCACTATGATAAGTGTTATGATAAGCTTTTTATTGTCACCAAAGCACTGGAGACAAGATTCCTGGAACAACTTGTGGTTTATGACATGTGATGGAAACTATTTCTACAATGCATTAATAATGATTGTTCAATTACTGTGAATCCCTGCAAACATGGGGGACAGTAAAAAAGCTACAATTTGAGGGAGCTGTTTCATTAAGTGCAGAGGCACTACACCTGTTGTCCAACCTAGTATCAGTCAAGAGTATAAAATCAGTGTACAAGAAAGGGGTTATACAAATTGAGGTCTTTGATGAATAGAGCATAAATTAGTGATTAACCCCAAGAACAGTCCGTTGAATCTAATCATAGTCCCAGCATGTCCTGAGAGCAGTCAAGTGTGTTAATATTACCAGTACCAACGACCTTGCAGATATCAGTCTTCACAAATACTGATTGAATCCTAAAGCTGCTGATGTTGTGGAAGAACTCTACCTATAAGAGGGCAGGGCCGTTGGTGACCCTGAATAGGTGGCAGAGTTGCAGGTCGATTCTTAGTTATAACCTGGGGGCTAGTAGCTGTGGAGTCAGAGAGCATAGCTCCTGTGGAAGATAAATCCTCAATTTTCTTAGGGAATCCTGGATAAAGAGATGCAGAGAGAGGGCTTCAAAGCTGTTTTAGGATGGGGGAATTTCCTTAAGCGGAGAATAGATGTGTTCGTTGCCAAGTTCCTCATGTCGCTGAAGATTGGCTTCAGGCATATAGTGTTCTTCTGTTCCTGAGCAGTTCAGGTGAGGAGAGCACTGGCCCATGGTTCTTTGAGTACAACTCCACCATTAAACATGTTAAAACAAATTACCTTGTACCTTGTAGAAGACACAAATGGAGCATAATCTAGAAAACAGATACACATTTAAGTTTCAGTTTCTTTTTGAAACCTGTTAAAGGTATTGTACTTTGGTTTGTGTTTGTGTGTTATCATAAATGTGTGTCACAACCGTGAATGCTGTTTGGCCTGTTTAACCATTTTCATCATGAGGGCAGATTTGTTTGCTTTTATTTTCACTTTAACCTTGTAAAAAATATCTTAGTTTAAAGTTCCATGCGTTCTTGTTTCTATTGTCGAAGTGGAGGTGTTGCTTCATACACTGATGATACTGATCAATGATAAGAGGCACCACTATCTGAACATGGTGAATATGTTGCCCCTCAGGATTTAACAGAAGTACATTTGCTGAGCAGTTTTTTCCCCATAATTATAACAATTTGATAATGTACATATGTGTGTACCTAATATAATGAATCACACACACACACACACACACACACACACACACACACACACACGTCGAGTCATTTCTAAGCTGCTTAAAACTCCACACTCCAGATTGTGTAATCACCGCAGGAAAACATTGTTAGTAGAATGGTATTAAGTGTGATAAATATCTGATACATAATTCTTTTAGAGGTCATTCTCCATTTGGAGTATAAACAAATGGCACAACGTTTTCAGGGTTTTAAAGATCATTAAAATGTGCCAAAAATGTATTTCCCAAATGGTTCCTTTAATTTTTCTTTCATCATGTTTCATAAGTATGTAAAAACATGACTATCCCAATGTGGTGAGCCTCAGAGAGACAAGGCAAAGACACTAAACCTTCAAGCACAAGTCTGAAATGTCAGCTTCCAAATACAGACATGCAACATGTGTACTGCAGCCCCAACCGGCAAGAGGCAGTACCCCACCCAATTTCCACACTCGGGAGCTCTCACTGGCCATTCACGCCTCTCTGGCAGCTAACTCTCCGGAGGAGGGTGAATGGCGAGAAGAGCTCAAACACATAAACACACTGAAACACACTAACAGTCACACAAGCACACTAACAGTCACCCTTCTAATGTCCACAGCACACAATAAATGGAAACCCCCCACTTCTCTAAATTGGGGACTTGGGTTGCAGGGATTAACCAGTAGCAAAGCCCACACGAAAACAATAAACAATAGTGTGACAATAGTGCGACCTGCACGGACGAAAACATTACACATGCGGAATGTGGCAGAAGCAGAACAAGAGACAACCAACACCGGGACTACTCTATATCCACCTAGGAAGCATCTCCTGTCAGGGAATATTTTGGAGACCCTAAAGATGCTAAAGCTACTAGGTTCTACAAAAGCTACTACAGCTACTAGGGTCCCCTCTGAGAGAGTGTTCAGCAGTAGTGGCAATATTCTCATTGTTCAAGGCTGAGCTCAGAAAACATGAACATGCTCATCTTATTCCACTTCTATTTGGACTGATGTTGTGAACTAGACTTTGTAGACAGGTTTTACATTATTTTCTTGTTTTTCTTTTATTGTCACCGCATTTAATGGTTTTAGCAGCAACAAGTGACCTCTATGCTACCTATAGATGTGTACAGATTACTTTTATTTTATTTACAGATTTAGTTTTTCTAACTATGCAGCATCTGCAAAAAGTAGCAATTTTAACTGCATTTTAAAGGTAACCAGTGCTACATATGTACAAGTCATCAGGTAGGTCTGAATTCATTTCTCTTGCTAAAAAAGGCATACAAATTGAATATATAAAAATGTGTAGTTCATCAAAGGAGCTGGATGTGTTTACATTCAAGTTTACTTGAATTTAATTACAAATTCTCTGTTCCATGAGTGTGTTAAAATACAGTGGTTTCTCACTTCATTCTATCAAGCTCTGTCTTCACTTTCGGTTACACATTCCTTTTGTTTAGCGACACCTTATGTTCTTTGCTTTTTCATAACTGGCTCTGCCCCTATCATTCCATCATGCCACACCTGTTCATTTTTAGATTAGATTAGATTCATCTTTATCGTCATTGTACATAGTACAAATACAGGTGCATCGAAATGTAGTTTTTCCATCTAGCCAGAAGTGCATATAATAGACTAAAGTGCAGAGTAACAATGTATAAGTTAAACTTATATAACTATCTACAACTTGCCGTGAAATGTCCATGAATGTGGGGATGAGGGGTGGTTAGTGCAATGAGTTAATTGTTCAGCATAGAGATAGTGTTATGGAAAAAAAGTTCCTCAGACTGCTGGTGCAAGACCTGAGACTTTTATAGCACCTCCTTGAAGGAAGAAGGGAGAACAGTTCATGGTTAGTGTGTTCTCTGGGTTAGCCCTTGTCCCACTGTACTCAGTAATGATGCATATTCGACCCATCGTAGGTATACTACAACAGGTCAAAAATATATCAGTAATGTCTTTTCACCTCTCTCAGAGAATGCGAGGTATCCAAACTCCTGCCTTGTAGCTGCCCTACTCTATACTTACACAGCTGTTATTGCCTCACCAACCTTTGCGACAATTCCTACAAGCTTCAAACTGGCTCAGGTAGTGTCTCAGCTCAAGAAGCCTTATGCTTCAGATCGACCAGCAGCCTGCGATACAATTCACCACAACATCCTGCTATTCATACTTTTGAACTTGGGCATCTGAGGCAGAGCTGATTCTTGGTTCAAACCTTACCTCTCTGGGCATTCATTCAAGGTCCTACAGTTAGGACAAATCTCCATACCATCAACTCCCTACTGGAATGTCCCAAGGCTCAGTACTGGGGCCTCTACACATTGCAATTTACACCACCTTCTTGGGCTTTATAATTTCCTCTCTAATGGCTTCTCTTATCACTGCTGATGACCACCCTTCTCTGACCACATTCAATCTGTCTCTCAGTCATTGTGCTTTGACATTAGAAAAACATTAGACAAAATAAACATTAGAAAAATTAGGTAATACCTGACTCAGTATGCCTCCCAAATCCTGGTACAATGTTATCGTTTGCCTTGATTACTGTAATGCCCACCTAGTGGGTCATCCAGCTTGTACAATAAGACTCGTAGAACTGAGTCAGAATGCAGCAGCTTGGCTGGTCTTCAACCAACCCAAATGGTTGTATATCACCTCAATGCAAATTGACCTACATTGACTGCCCATAGCTGCCTGAATTAAATTCAAGACACAGAATGATATCTGGATATACCCCTCCTGTGTATCTGTAATCTGTCAGCCAACCATAACATTAACCCTGGCTGTTTTGTTTTTTCTTTTTGCCACATTTGGATCTCTATTTCTTGTTTTCCCTGTTGTTAGATAACCTTTTTTGCATCCACCTTCATGCTCCATCCAAGACACTTTGATACAAAAATCAAAGCAATTTTACAGAACAAAATTATTACCATTATACTTAAGTAGAAGTAAAAGTATGCTTAAGTAGAAGTACCTATATTTGTTTAAAACGTATATTATATACTAGTCACAACAATTTATAATGTTTTAGGTGTGACATATATGAGCAGGGTACACATAAAATATACTGTAGAAATTACAGGCCAAAAAGTTACCAATAATATACTGTAAAATTGCTGTAAATTGCTGTAGAACAGATCTACAGTATGTTACTGTATTCTAATTTTGTTTTTTGTTGTATATAAATTACAGCATTTGCACTGTTTTATTTTTACAGCAATGATGTAATCCTAGCTACAGAAGTGTCTTGTAATGTTAAATGACAATAATTATCTGGCAATTGGTAAAATTACAGGAATTACTTGGCAACTTGAGTTGCCAGTAATCTGTTGTAAAATATTTGTACAGGGAAATACTGTACATTGTGTTCATTACAGGATTGGCAGCCAAATTCTGTACACCATTAAAGGATATCCCTATAAACTTAAATACTGCAACATAAACTATTCACATATAATTGAAATCCAAAGTCAGAAATTCTGAAAAGCCATACACATTTATATAGACTGCATAATATGGGCAAGATGGCGGCGCGCACGTACGCAGTGGCTTGGGGTTCTCGGCAGTTCATGTTTTACGTGTTTTTATTTGTGTTTCTACAATTTGTTCAGCCGTCTGAAGCAAACATTTGGCGCTGTATATTCACAACTCCTGGTACACAGCCACGAGAATTATTGGAACTTTCTGTTCCCCCGATCTGGAATATCTGGCGGTAAAATGCAGACCTTTTAAAATGGTAAGAGAGTTCTGCTCCATCCTGATTGTGGCTGTTTACATTCCACCGAGGGCTAATGCTAAATTAGCATTAGAGGAACTGTAATGCCTGATTAGCAGGCAGATGGACAGCAACCCTGAAATAGCTGTGATTGTGGGAGGGGATTTTAACCATGTGGAATTAAGAACAGTGTTCCCCAAATTTTATGGATTCATAGCTTTCTCAACCAGAGACAGCAGCATACTGGATCAGGTCTACTGCAATATCAAGGGGGCATACAAGGCTGTTGCAGCCCCCCATATTGGCATGTCTGACCACATCTCTGCGGAGCTAATTCCAGCCTACAAACCCCTGATCTGCAGGACAAAACCAACCACCAGAACTGTGCAGGTATGGACTGAGGAAGCTATGTTAGCTCTATGGGACTGTTTTGAGCGCACGGAATGGGGAGTGTTTAAAAGGGGTACAGATCTAGAGGGGTACACGTCAGCGGTCCTGTCTTATGTGCAGCTCTGCACCGAGGCTGCCCTCCCCACAAAGACCATCAAGGTTTTTCAAAACCAGAAACCATGGCTGGACAGCACAGTGCAGGCGCTGCTCAAAGTATGGGATACTGCCTACAGGTCAGGTGACAGGCTGGCCTATAACAGGGCCCGGAAAGAATTGAAAAAGGGGATCCAGCTGACAAAGGGCAGCGCATTGAGGAGCATTTTGAAAATAATCCGAGGGACATGTGGAGAGCCATACGGAACATTACTGACTACAAGGGCAGTGACCACCTCGTCAGCCAGGACTCTACCCTTCCTGACACCCTGAACAATTTCTTTGCACGCTTTGACACACCCAACAGCAGGGGGACAGGACATTTCCCTCAGCTAGAGGGGCAGGACCAGCCTCTCGTCCTGCAGCTTCATCAAGTGAGGTCCACCATGAAGAGCATCAACATCAATAAAGCTGCGGGGCCAGACAAGGGATCGGGCAGAACACTGAAACTGTGCTGACCAACTAGCAGAGGTTTTTCTGGACATTTTTAATCTGTCCTTGCAGCTCACTACAGTCCCGGTTTGCCTCAAATCTTCTGTCATAGTGCCTATGCCCA
>JBBPDB010141595.1:0-15220 GCA_037974465.1 Brachypetersius altus
AGGGAGAGAGAGAGAGAGAGAGAGAGGGAAAGTAACAGAGGGAAAGAGGGAGAGAGTAACAGAGAGAGAGAGAGGGAGTGTACATTTTGTAGGACTCACACGTCTGTGCTTGCACTCACCCAGCACGAGCCTGGACCTGGCTGTGTTTTCTATAGAGTATCAGACCTTAATGAGTCCCAGGGGTCAGATGGAGTCTAATGCAGGATAGTCCACAAACAGAGTCCAGAGAATGGCCTCCTGACAATTACCCGGGATCAACACATGGTTGTACATGTGTGTAAGTGTATGTAGCAATAAAGACTTCGCAAACACTTAATGAGTACAGAATTTGTGCTGATGTAGGATACAAAGAGCGAGAGGCTGTGTGTGTCTCTTCTTCATTAGACTCTCATGTAGGCCGAGGACATGACAGAGGGAGCCAGCAGCTGGGTCGGAGTCTGAGCCTCATATGAAGTGACTGTGGCAGCGGATGGAAATAAGCCTGTGTTCTGGTGCCAGTGTATTAGTGCACTCTCCAATTAGTCAATCATGCTTATTTCAAGGCCCCATGTTAAATGAAAAACATATTATACATTTTCCTGTACCTAAAAGCTTGAGGTCGTTCCAAAACATTCCAAAATGTACCATTTGCTCCTCAGAGCAAGAAGTTAACAAGAAAAAAACTGACAAAATTTATTGTGGTTATGATGTTCCAACCACAAACACATTTAAGATACATATAAAAGTTTGTTGTAATTGTACATTTCATTTGAATGTCAGCAATATTAGAGACTAGATAGCATTAATAACTACATGCAAAACCAAATATTCTGTAATGATGTATATGGCAAAACCATTTATTTACACAGTTCTGTATATTAAATGCTTTCTAGTAAAGACAAAACATCAAGGGCTTTAACCACATTATCTGCAAAAGATTCAATATAAGGACAGGATATTGAAAAAAAACAACAATGAAATGTCTAAACATAAACAGTCAGGCCTACACCACTGCCCACCCACTGCCTCGTCGCTCTCTGCGAGGACAATGTTTGAGCGGATTTGCTGTCTGCCGCTCTCCCAGAGTCTCGTTAAGCTCTACTTCCCCTCTTACTCATCTCTCCACTAAATGAACAGCACAGTTAAGATGGCAACTGTGCCCACCAACGCACCTAGGCCTTCCAAGTAAACATGGCCACTGCATTATTTGAAATATAAGGCGGGCAGGCAGACAGTAATGATGTTTACCAAGAAGCTTTGGTTCCTTGCAGTGGGCTGTCAGCTCACTCTGAATAAAGCTCTGAACGTTTGTTCCGTTTCGATAAATACAACAGAATTCATATTATAAAACTCAAAATATGAATGTTTAGAGACTGTTTCTCACATTTTTTGGGCTCAGGTTGAGTGCATATTTCACACTCAAGTTCCTCAAGAGTTTATCTCTCACCTTCTACCTCTTTTATTTCTGTTTTACTTGATTATTCCTCTTTACATTTATTAACCTATTAACTGGCATGCTGGGCTCACTTTTTGTTCATGAGGTAGTGTACTTTTGGAATAGAATTTTGTAAAGCTATAGTTGCATTGGGACCAAATTTAGTTGGATTGTAGTTGTGTTTGGACAGAATCGTGTCGGGTCACTTAGGTTGGGACAAAGTTTTGTCGGGTTACAGTTATATTGGGAAAGAATTTTATAGGGATACTATCCTGTCTGTACCCCGACCAAGCCCCCAGCAGACTTCATCACCATCACTTCGTCTTGTGTGTCATGTGCAGGTTAGCAAACAACCTGTTTCATGGCTCTCCGTTGTTAGTTTAAAGCACCATTATACCTTTTTGTTTTTTGATTTTTTCTGCATTTGCGTCCTTCTACCCATGTCCAACATGCCAGATACAGTTGCGTACAGATAAAATGTTGTGGAGTTATAGTTTGGACAGAATTCTGTTGTGTCACTGTTGTGTTGGGACAGAATTCTGTTGGGATACAGTTGTGTTGGGGTAGAATTTGCTGAGTTATAGTTGAGTTTGGAACAAAACTAAGCACATCATGAAAGACCCCAGCCACCCCACACTGCCACTTTTAATTTTCCTGCTGGCAGGAGACTCAGGACTCGATTCAGGATTCAGGAACAGTTTCTATCCCAGTGCCATCAGGCTATTCGACACACAATAACTGTGGTTCTCTCTCTGTGTGAAAAACATCTGTTCCTCGTCCAATGTGAAATACTGTAGCACACAACAATTCACACTGCACCGACCTTCATATTATGCCACTTAACCCGTGATTAGTTATTGTCGCTGCACTGCTTTGTCTTTCACGTCTTTTATGTCTTATGTCTTTATGTTCTATATGTGAAGAGGGTGTTCAAGTAAGCGCTTAATAGTGCTCTGTACACTGTGTCTTGTACATATGACAACAAACCTTCAACTTCAACCTTCAAACTTCAACTTCGAATTCGGTTGGGTGGGGACAAAATGTTGCTGGGCTTCAGTTGTGTTGGGGCAGAATTTGCTGGGCTGGATTTGTGCTGGGACAGGATTTTTTGGGTAACAGTTACCAGAGATAGTTTTGTTGAGGTAAAGTTTTGTCAGCAGTTTGTTGGGATGCAATTGTGTTAGGGCAGAAATTTATTGGGCTTCATTTGAGATCAGATATACCTTTGTCCGGCTGCAGTCATGTTGAGAAAGAACTTTTGAATTAGAGCTGTGTTGGGACAGAATTTAGGCTGCAGTTTCTAAAGCTGCAATACTGCAGTGAGTTGGACTCTGTTCTCAAGCATCTTTTAGGTTTGGATCAAAATCTCAGGCCTGCTTATAACTGCACCCTCCTGAGGCTAACAACCTTTAAATCAAAATATATGTAGGTTCATGAACAGCGGCTGCACCATGGCTGGAAGGCTGGTTATAGTTTTTTCTAAGCAGAGCTCTGTGCAGAGGTGGGGTGGCTGATTAGCCTAGCTGGCTAGCAGGTAAAGAGAGAAATCAATGAACATTTTACATCGCTCAGAGACCCAATCAAAGGAACGTCTATCCTCGCTTGGTCAGGGCATTGACAAAGAGATTAACGCATTAGCGTGTCAATTTGGTTTCACAGCATAACCAGACAGGAGGAAACGCGAAAGTTTTCAGAATGAGCAAATAGAGTCAAAGAGGTTGAAATTAGAATAATATGAGGGTAGAAGCAACAGTGGTGCAATAATGATAAAAAACCCACAGATGCATTAAAATAGCTGCAAATTAAAACAGTGTTCTTTACGTAGACCTTAGGGAGACTGGCACACCTTTCTCCAGTCTGGCCAACAGTTTTGGAAATGTGTGTTAATGGAGTTCATTTGGGGTGTGCCACCTGACATTAAAGGGGCATAAGACTAATAATTTGAAATTTACTGGGTTGCAGTTGGGATCAGACAGAACTTTGTTGGGCTGCAGTAGAGATCAGATAAATGTTTGTTAGGCCATAGTCATCCTGGGACATACTTTTGATAGGTTGCAGTTGTTTTGGTATAGAATTTTGATTGGCCGCAGTCACACTGGGACATTTTGCTGGATGGGCAACAGTCTTAGAAATGTGTTTCAATCGGTCTTATAAAAAATCAGATAAATTGTACTGACCTTAATTTCTCAGAGCTAATTTGGGGTGTGCCATCTGACAAAGGCCATTATAATGCAGGTTAATTCTAATGAACAAAATGATTAAATAATCTTAGATGCTATTTCCAATTGCCACTCTAAACTTCAAGGCAGGTGAATCTCGTTTTAAAAAAAAAATGCTTAAAACATAAACCTTCTTTGTTACTGCTCTGTGATGTATTTTAGCCAGAATGAATAGAATATCTCACGGATTGCTGCTTTAATAGTCCTGTTTGTGTGTGGACTGTGTATTTGCACACAAATACTGCTGCTATCATAACTTTACAGCAGCAAGAAATGATGTTAACTTTTACTGTGGGTCCAGGGTTACAAACCTTTTGCAATATGCAGCCCACTCAACTGACCACAAGAGCAGCCACTGCCCACAAGATTCAACCAGCACGACTCTTTAAATAAACTCTGTAAACTCTGCATAATCAAACAAAATAATAAACACCAAAAAATATGACTTTATTCATAAAGGATGAAAGAGGAATTCTTTACAATGAAATGTAACAATCTGATACTGGTTTAGCAGGACCAATAATTCGGCTCAGCTTCAATATGATGTTTCATTTTTGTTCATTCCTATATATGTGAGTTTAACACACTAATAGGACTAAAATATAAATGTGCCAAAAGGCCGTATATATCATCTGTAGTTCCAGTTCCTATAGCCTCTCTCTATTGTTACACTGAACCTTTTAATAAGGGGAAACTAAAGCTTCCCCTTCAGTGGGGTTTTATCAGTTTGCTCCTTGATGATTTATCCAGTGGTCCCAAAAGAGCTGAAAATATTTCTTAATAATTTTAAGACATTTTAAGAAATGAAAAACATTCAAAAGCTGTTTTTCAGTGAGAAGGCTTCAGGTATGGATTCTGTTATAGTAACATACAGCACACGGGCAGCTGGGCTTCAGCCTGAGCTACTAAAAACGTTCTGAAGGGTTCAATCACCAGAATGCATTTCCAGGTTTAAAATATGTGGCAGTATTGATGTTAGTGTTATTAATGCAATTACATCATATAATTATAATATTATGTATAATTACAGCTAGCATAATTATCTTATTATGCAGATAATAATGCTTAGATATAATCCTCGAAACAAGCAGAATCACCTGCCAACGCAATGAGACCATTTCAGTGCACACAATTCCTTAATCTGAGTAAGCTGTCTTGAAATAGGCTGAATGATCTTTTAATATTCCTAAGATGATTTTGCTTACCAAGATCTTTTTCTTTTTTTGCACTGAATTATAGACATTCTCTATCAGCTAAAGCGCATTGAATATTCTCCACTGAATATTACTATTGTATTCTCTATTCACCAAAGCAATGACAGCTTGTCTTCATAATGCTACCCTGTCACTCAACAGGCAGAAGTCGGCCCTTTGTTCCCCATACGGGCCACAGAAAGAATATGCAAATGAGGTGATCCAACTCTCTCCAGTCGTGACTGCTGCTGCTTTTTCTTCGTCCCTGACCAGAGCTGCCATATTTGGCTACAAATGCAAATTGGTACGCAACTCGGTAGGCATACCATCAGCAAGCTGTTCAGCGGCACACCCCGCAACTTCTGCCCTCTCAAAATCACCAGGCTTCTCCTAGAAACTTCAGCTAATTGCTTTGTGCACAGTCTGCACTAACCCTGAGCTTAGCACCAGATAAAACCTCTCTAGTAACAACCAGAGCACAGATGGCCATTAGAGAAACAGAGGAAGTTTGCAGAAAATATGATTTTTCATATCCACATTTGGAACATGGAGTGCATCCATGAATGTTCCTTATATCAAGGCCTCACCTAACTGAAGGTTGGATTGTGTCTCTCTTAAATGGTTCTTTGCCATTAACAGTGGTTTGAATGATGCCAAGTGTAAAGTGCCCATTTGTCACAGCACACAGTATGAACAGCACAAATTGTTCACTGCATTTAACCCACCAAGTAAAGCACAGGGCAGCGAGGAACACAGTGCCCAGGGAGCAGTGTGTGGGGACTGTACCTTGCTCAAAGATACCTCAGTGGTGTCACTGGTAGTGCTGGGATTCAAACCGACGGCCATCTGATCCTAACAGCAGCTTCCTAACCACTAGGCCACCAGTTGCCCCGAAACAGGGCCTGATAAAAACAACCTTCTTTGAAGGTTCTTCACATTCGCAAACCCCTCACTTACAACAACGATTCCTACAGTAACTACCTAGAGCTCTTTAGGGAACCAAAAATGGTTCTTCTGTGGCACCATGTGAATAACCCTTTGTAGCATCCCTTTGTAGGAAAGAAGGAAACATTTTGAGACAATAATGTTTTTTGTCAATATGTTCTCATTTTTGTAAATCAAGAATAAAAAATATTCTTGGGGAGATAAGAAAGGACCCGGAGTCAAAGTTCATAACTAACAAACCAATAAAACCAATGAAGTAACTACCAATTCTTAGTGGATGATGAAGATCTGCTTTGTCCTATGAGAAAGTGATGCAGTATTGAATTGGCTTCAAGGTGTCCGGACTTGAAAACATCAAGGCTCTGATGTTTGAGTTGCTGGGATGCAGCTGATCTCCCTTTCTGCTTAATCCCATACTACTGGCAGTGATAGCTTTGTTTGGTTAATGAGTTCATATTGTCTGGGATAATTTGCAAGAATTAAACAGAAGCTAAACAATCTACTGTTGTATTTTTGCCATCTGTTGTGCAAAATATCAGATTCAGATTTAAATTTTATTTGTCATATACACCATCATACATGGTACAACATGCAGTGAAATGCGTTTTGCTACGCCCGACCTTAAAAACAGTAAAAATTATAAACAAAAAAAAAAGTAAAAACAGTAGAAACAGTATGACAGTAAGTATAAAGTACAGGTGCATTAGTAACAAGACATACATGAATGTATAATATACATATAAGAACTATATGGGGTGGATTATTAATGTGGATATGAATGTAATATGGCTAGAAAAGTGAAATATCATCAGTTATACACCAGCTCACACAAATTGATTGAAATCAAAATAAATCACACAAATAAAAAGTAATTGAAACATATGATACACCCATGGTTAGGTTTCTTGTGGTTATTTATGCAACACAACACTCTTTTCGCCTTTCATGTGTGAATATATGCCGACCTTGGTTACAACATAAACTCTGAAAGCATTGCAAACAGCCTAAGGGATGCTGTAATAAATTGGATCTCAAATATCATTACTTGGGATCTTTGGATGAATGGACCCTTTTGATCATGTTTAGATTCTGCTGTCAGCCGTCTGAAAACATGGGAGCACTGGGTTATGTTGTGGACTTGTCCACACTCAGTGCCATTTTCACTAAGGGTTTGATTCATCTACTCAAGTGTGAAAGGCACCTGCTCCTTGTGGTGGGTGACAAATAAGGTGAGGTTCAGTTTCTCTTGCCAATTATGTTTTTCTTCTTCTTTATTTATACATGGTGGTCCTCACAACAATTTTTTGCTTTGTTCTATTGTAGAACATTGTAGAACTGGGAGTTTTTGGTTTCTGTTAATTAGCTGTCATAGCTCTTAGTTTCCATTAAAACAAGGTATACTTTGCTGAAGGGCAGCATCTCTCAGGCTATATGTCAAAAATGTAAGCTTACAACTGATATAAACCTACATTTATATGTATTAAGGCTTATTTGACCCATTATGAGTTGTCATTAATGCCGATTTCATGCGTTGTGATGTCATTTCACCCCTGCAAGGTTTATGTAGGTTTAAGTCAGGGTCTTCTGTAGGTATTAGATTAACAAACAACGTTTTTGTGCATGATAACATTTTATCGACATGTCAATTGTTACGTTTCCCTACGCTATCCCAAGGCGAGCAGGGAAACAGGCAAGATTCCATTTTGAGGTTTTGACTTTTTATTAAAGTATCAAACATAAACAGAATCAGAGCGTGTGTCCCGGTGGACCGACAACCTAGTCCACCTTAAATTGAACTTGAATGAATACATGTACCTCTACATGTTCCCACCAATCACCACACCCCAGTGTTTAACCCCTTAACTGCACCCAGGTGATAGTGATCCTGTAATTCCTACACAATGAACAGAAAATAAAGACGACATTTACCGGCCGTCCACCCACATAACCCCCTTAACCCTTACATAATGGTTACATCTTGGTGCATGTTTTTGTTTTTATTGCTATACTAAATATAGCAGGTATTATTATTATTATTGTTGTTGTTGTTGTTGTTGTTGTTGTTAGTTCATTTATTTTTAATTATTAGATTATTATTCATTTTGGTTATATAATGACGTACAATCGTTTTTTTGTGGTGGAGCCACCTCTGTAATATATGGAGAGAGAGAGAGACAGGATGGTCGAGTCCTCTTAAAAATGTTTTTTCAAACAGAGTGTCTCTGATGGATAAGAAGGCTAAAAAGGCACTAAAGTTCAGGTCAGTTATAAAACAAATATATGTATCACTGTTTGTGTGGTTTAATTAAAAATAATCAGCTTGTGAATGTGTCTACATGGGCTTTCAGCTGTCCTTGCACATAAATGACTTGGTAAGAGCAGGCGAGTTTGCACCCCGTGTTCTTGGGGCTATGAGAAAGAACCAGACAATCAAAAGTCACCTGATTCCTCCATAACCAACAAACCAACTCATGAATTACCAATTCTCTGTGGATGATGAATATATGCTTTTTCCTATGAGAAACTGATGCAGTAATGCATTGGCTTTAGTAATGCATTGACTGGAACGCATCAAGCCTTTGACATTTGAGGGAAAGTTTGAGTTGCTGGAAGTATTTTTTTTTCTTTTTACAAAAATTCATCTGTGCCACAGGCTGGAAGGGATACTTCTGTGTGTGGGTAAAAAAGGGGAGGATGACCCTCCCATCCCCAAAATTAAACCAAAGTCCCTCAGCGAGGACTCAAATGTTCAGCTCAGGCATGAACATGCAGAAAAATGAGTGTAGATAGGAGAACATTGACCTCAAGTTGTCAGACTTGTGTGGTACTGCTCTCATAGGCAGCACAGCAGGTCAGGAGAAGATCATGCCTGCACTTTTTTTCATGGTGCACATGTGCTCTCCTCTCACACACATACATTTAGAATTCTATGTCCTTCATTTCCTCCTCCTAGGAGCCCTCTCGGGGCTCATTGCTAATCCCCTCAGCCATGGCCCTGCTGAGAGCTTGTGTGGAATATGGATTCACACTCATGCAGTCTCCCTCAGATTCATAGCTCTTCAGCCCCTGCTCTGGAAAGAGCCATCAAACGCAATCAGAGGACTGAAATGCTTATATGCAGCTGTCGGGTATATGCAGTGTGTTTATAGGTTTGACAGTAACAGAGTCTTTAGGTATCTTCAAACGGACGTATCGCAGTGAAATGATCCATCGTTTGGTCTTCTCAGCCTTTTCCCTTTCGTCTTACGGGTCTGTTTCGTGAAATTACATTCATTTCAATGGAAATGTCTGTGATCGAGAGTTTGTACCATGCAAGACTCTGTGTGTGAAGCTCTGCCTTGAGTGCAACTAGGGTAAATGTGACAATTCACATCTGACCAACAGCACTACTGTTCTGGGCTGTGAAGCACTCTTTTAGCAGATTAACAGAGTTCGCTTTACACTTTTACACTGTATGCTGTTAAGAACAAACTATATAGAGGATTATAGCCAGAGGCAGCAGACTGGTTTATGTATGAATTTGTGTGTGTGTGTGTGTGTGTGTGTGTGTGTGTGTGTGTGTGTGTGTATACACTGACCCTGGTACTGTCTCACAGACCAGATGGTGTCACTTGTCCATCTCTATATTTCTATCATCCATTCCTCCATCCCAGCATGTGGGCAGGTGGTAATCCCAGCCCAGCCTTTCTAATGGGACCCAGCTCCAATATTTAAAATGAGACTAATATCAGATTAATACTGATGTGATCTCTGTTAATGTGCTTCTGCAATTACTCACTCCAGACACTCATCCCTCAAAATCATCAATAGTACTAATTGAGGCAGGCCTCACAGGGTGCAGATGAGGGGCAGACAGGGACTGTATTTTAAATTCTGAAAGAAAAAAAAGGCAACAGGAAACAAATCATCTGCCTTATTTGTGGGACATCAGTGTATTTCAGAAAGTAGAAAAGAGTTTGTCAAAACCTGCATTTTTGTTCATGGTTTAGTCATATTTTACCACCTGACTATCACTAACCTACATTATTATTTTTAGATTATTTTTCCTTCAGGTCCATTTATACATTTCGTAGGGATTTATGTACAAAATAAATCATTCACGAATCAAAGTAATGTCTAATCTCTTGATGTCCTTTAGAATTAACCCAAAGCGTATTAAACAAATCTGATTTTAACAAATAAAAACAGTGTTAATCTGTCTATGTGGTTTTGTTTTGTTTTGTTTAAAACCCCAGTAGTGGTTATTATTATTACATATTTTTTTTAAATTACAATAACTTTGGTTCTACGTGACATAGAAATACCAAACAAAGCTCAACATGACGTCTGAGACCTCAAACGTCAACACAAACTGGGGGGAACTTCCATATGAGGAGTTGTTTTGTCATGTGACAACAATTTCGGCTCGGATCCAAGATGTTCGTATTCTCAGGGTTAATCAGGCTGTTTTTGTTACTGGATGTTTAAGATTGAAATATGTAAAAGACTGAAAAAAATTGTTTTCCATCATATAGGCCTATTAAATATATTTCCAGAAGCCCTCGGTCACATGAAACCATCAACACAGGGAGGGTAAAGGCTAAAACATGTTTCCTCTAAATGGACAGCTCAAAGTGCCTTAAAGAAAACCTGAACCGCCAATTTAACTGGGCCATTTTAAAAAAAGTGTATGAGTATGAGAAAGTATGAGAAGAAAACATTACGTAGTTGAAAAAAACTTTTGAGATGTCATTCAAAGGCACTGACTGACCAATACATTAATTAAAGTGGAATTTAAAGTTAATTTTGCATCGATGATTATCAGTCTGCTCATTTTTTAATTTTGTTCATCACTGATCTCATGAAGGCAGTCATTATTACAAGCTACCCTAACAAGTGATGATATGAGGAATGTCATTTTTAATGTCTCCGGCTGGTGCTGTAGTCAGGATCAAAGGAAAATGTCAGGCAAGAGCTGATGTGCTGGAGTCTGTGGAGCTGAGGAAGACGTGCTGATTTGTGCTTTATCTAGTATGCAAGGATATACATATCAAATATGTGACCTTTATTGACTGCTCACATCAAATGCATGCTTTGCCTCATACAGACGGGATTACGAGAGCATGCCTTCTGTTCACTGAAGAACAGATTCACTGTTTTTATATTCAAATCCCTATTCGAAACTTCAAGGAATGCATGTCATTATAATTGCATTATTTGACAAACAGTATAGATAGCAAAATATATATATATATATATATTGATAATAAATGTAATGTAATAAATGTGTTTTCAACAATGTTGTCTTGTGGACAACCTGAGGAAGAAATAAACACAAACTAACAGGCGGTCTGGCACTCTATATTCAACCTTAAAGCCAGAAAAGTGGATATTCTGGGCACAGAGGCCTAGAGCTTCATTTATAAAAAACGCTGTTACAATATTGGTCTGGGAACGTAGATAAAACGATCAAATCGTTCAACCCCGTTTTGAGAAAAGGGTTTTTAACTATACAGTTATTTTTCTTGCTTTATTTACTAAATAAATTATTAAATAGCTTTGCTTGCTACTTCCATTAAAAGTAGACATGACAATCACTTTGGCTCACTTTTGGACTTCACCTGTAGCCCCTACAGGGAAAAGTATAAAAGAACAAAACACAAATACACCTAATTATCACTCAGTCGATGGAAAATGGAGTCCAGAAAAACACCTTCTGCAAGGGCACAAAGACAAACAATCTGAGCAGTGCAAACTGGTGAGTTGCTGGATTCTAGAGTGTGTCACCATGCAATTCATAATGCAACACAAGCACAAGCTGCATTCTGAGAAGAGTGTACTACAGTTGCATGCAACTGTGAGGCCTCAGTGCAGGCCGCAGTGCAGCAGTGAGCTGGGGAGGGATCGAATAGTGTGACTGAAATCCACATTATTTTTATCATTCATATAATTAGCAATTAATTGGAGGTTTAATTATTTCCATTTAATTTTAATGGAATTTTAAATGTATAGACATACATTACATTTCTGTTTGGCCTCCAGAGTGTGTAAGGCAATACAGAGTGTGTCAGGCCCCTTCAGAACACTAACCCCAGACTCAGCAGACTCCGCCCCAGACTTCTCCAAATTGTCAGATCTTGTAAGAACACTAACCTCAGGCAGAAGCCCCAGACTCCGCCCCTCTTCTTCAGTGTCAGATCCCATTAGACTCTGATTCTGAATTGTTTGCTTACCTGACTGCGCTTTGATTTTGGAAATCTGCCAATATCTGTACTTTGTAATCTGCTGATTTTTACTCCACACTTGAGTCTTTCTTGATCTTGACCTGATTGAGTGAAATATCTATGGTAGATCTGTATAAAGCAACCAGAAATTCTAAAAGCTATTTTACAGGCAAACATCAAATAATTCATAATATGTGTCCTAAAATTCAGCCAGTACAAAGTGATGCGTACAAAAACTCACTATATTAATCCCAATGGGTGCATCTGGTGTTCGGGGCATGCTATGAAGCGATACAGGGATAAAACTCAGTGGGGGGGAATGGGGGTCCCCTTATCCCTTAGTCTGTCTGTCCAGTTCAAATAACTAACGCTGGTCAGTAATGCCCGGACTCTCGCATTGCCCTCAGTGGGACTGTAAAATGGATGAGTGTTTCTGTTTAATCTCGAAAGTAAAATGGGGTTTTGTAAAACGCATAAAGTCCCTCTGAAAGCATATTTTATATACTGTATCTCAGACTCAGAGGCTTAAGGGGGTTAAGTTGGACAGTGTGTGCACAAGCACTGACATAAAAAATGACCACAGGCCTGAAACCCAATGTTTACAGTGCCCACTCTCCTCTGAACCATGAGGCAGCAGAGCAATAACAAACACAAACAGGAAGAGACGCTGGAATAAGTGAAGCATTTTCCCCTGCGCGTAGGGCAAGGCACAGAAGAATATGAAAAATATTATGCCCCGTGGGTTCCACAAAGGAAGGTTTACTGTGGAGACTGTTTTTATTTGGAACAAGTATTTGTGGGTCGTCTCATATAAACGCATTTACGGTCCACATGACTTATTGTCTCAAAGCACAGTGCAGTGGGCGTTCATTTCCAAAAAGGCGGCTATCGCACTTTCTGCCTGGCTGGGCCGCCTGAAAACACTCCAAACTGGGCGTAATTGATAGCTGTAACGCGGAGAATCGGCTTAGTTTTATTTTTTTTTTTGACTGATGTTGTAAGGTGGAAAAAGGACGTCCCCCACCCATATGTCTCGAGGTGCTGCGGCATTACATCAGAACGAACAGTTGGGAGGAAATGCAGCCTTCGGTGTCTTTGAGTCGTTTTCAATCATGGGGCCCAGGCACCACTGCAATTTAGCAATCAATTTTACTACATACTCATCATAAACTCTTCAGGCTACAAATAAATAAATTATGGGAAAACACATCCCATTTGAGGATAGAGGTTCCAATTAAAGGACTCCTCCACAGCCACATGCGCGCACACACACACACACACACACACACACACACAGCCATAACTGAGTATGTTTTTACAGGCACGCTCAGAAGGATGAGTCTGCTTTTGATTTAGATGGGCAAGGTATGGTGGTGCCGTCACTGCTGAGCTTTTAATTAACTAGCGCGCACCGCGGGCCGCGGTCACCACCATTAATCACTCGCCCTTTCATGTCTGCCACTCTCACATGTTAGTGAGCGGAAACTAGCATATGTTAACTGACTAATCGTGCAGGTCACATTTATTAGTGTGGCATCAGCTCCACCCACAAATCTTCAGCCCTACCTTTGAGGTCATTTCCACCGCTCCCACTCCTCCACTCCTTTGCACATGCATTTGACCGGGCGATGCCCATTAGTGCAAACAAGCTAGTCATGGAAACAAGCTAGCTCCAGCTCTTATTAATCATTCATAATGATGACAACGGCAGACTTTACTTGCAGCGTGGAATTTAATTATCTTCTAGGCTAGGAGTTATTCAAATGTCTCTCTTCGACGTGATGCAGGACCTTTCATCACAATAAGAAGAAAATAGTGGCACCAGACAGTCAAGGCATGAGCAGTTAGCAGCCTCTCGTTTGGCAGGTGATATCAAAGAATGTCTAAATAATGCAAATGAGATCTTCCTTGCTTAAGAGAAAGAGAAGCACATTACAAGGCAGTCAGGAAGTGAGTTATCTAAGGCTGCTACCTAATTTCACTAAGGAGTCCTTCTAAAACGTTCCAAAACCACACCCCAGGCTACACCCCTCTTTCTGTACGGTCCCTCTATCAGATCATACACTGCCTGTCAAAAGTTTGAGGATATGTTGGCTTTAGACATTGTTACATTATTGCTGCATGAGAAGTTTTGTTCTCCGCTAAATAAATATGCCTGCAATACATTGCTATTGCAAACTGACTGTGATACTTCCAGTGAGCAATACTCAAATGTCTCTCTCCCACATGATGCAGGACCTTTCATTATGATAAGAAGAAAATAGTGGCATCAAACAGTAAAGGCACGAGCAGTTAGCAGCCTCTTGTTTGGCATGAAGAAAGGTGATGTCACAGAAAGTCTAAATAATGCAAATGAGATCTTCCTACAGCCTTGCTTAAGAGAAAGAGCAGCACAAGGCAGTCAGGGATGAAGTGTGTTATCTAAGGCTGCTACCTAATTTCACTAATGAGTCCCTAAAAAACTCTCCGCCTTACACCCCTCTTTCTGTGTGGTCCCTCTATCAGATCATACACTGCCTGTCAAAAGTTTGAGGACATGTTGGCTTTAGACATTGTTACAACATTGCTGCATGAGAAGTTTTGTTTTCTGCTAAATAAATATGCCTGCAATACATTGTTATTGCGAACTGACTGTGATGTGTTGGAATATCATGAATCAGAGTAAAAAAAACTTGGTGTAGTCTTTTACTAGGTGGCTGGGGATGTTGTAGAAAGTTATCTAAGACTCATCACTATAAGAATTCCCCACAGTAAGATGCCATTCTTGAGTCTATTTTAGCTGGCTATACAGGCGCAAGTGCAGTCGCCCCATGAGACTCTACGGCCAAGAAGGTTATTTATAAAAGATGACTCCATGAGGAACACACTATAGGCCATTATTACAGTAGGGTTGCACCATAGGACATGACTGGAGAAGGGTTGCACCGTAGGACACGACTGCAGGGGAGTTACACTACAGGGTTTAAATGTAGGTAATTTATAATACAGGACATGACAACAGAAAGGTTGGACCATAGGACATGTTTGTGGAAGAGTTTTACTACAAGACACGGTTGTGGGGTTAGGTTCCAGGACATGGATGCAGCAGGGTTATACTACAGGACAAGAATGCACTAGGGTTATACTACAGGACAAGAATACACTAGGGTTATACTACAGGACAAGAATGCACTAGGGTTATACTACAGGACAAGAATGCACTAGGGTTATACTACAGGACAAGAATGCACTAGGGTTATACTACAG
>JBBPDB010141606.1:0-15220 GCA_037974465.1 Brachypetersius altus
CCTTTTGATCCACTTGATGCAAGTGATATCAGTGAACTGCCCACAAGTTTAACATCTAAACCTCCTTCTTAAAGCTCCTTCTCAAATTAGCCGACATGTTAATTACATGGTGAATTGAGGCTACTCAGTAATTCATTTAAGTTAGCTTGTATTGCAGGCAACTGCTCTGCATCTCCCTGGTTCAATGCTCTAATTCAATCCATTCAGTGAATGCTTCAGTCTGCAGTGCTGCAGTCTGTGAGGCTAGTGTGACTATAGTCTGTGTGCTACATAGTATATGTACAATATTTTAAAGAAATGAAACATACAAACTTATTTAAAAAAAAACAAAATTGATTATATCTAGCACCACTAGTTCCAAACTAGCAGTTGCATTTCTACTGCTGTTGGAAAATGCTATTAGAAAAGTAGATGGGCACTGAAGTTAATGACCTGGCTCTTTTAGGTTCAAAGATCACAAAGTCTTTCATTTTACTTTGAACTCTATTATAAAGCTCAGACAAAAGTCTGTCTTTGCTCATTAGTGGTGCAGTGAATGAATGAAGAGCAATTAAGCCAGAAAAATTACCAGAGCAGAAAAAGTGAAAGACTACATTCAGCATCACTTTGATACGGAGCAGTGCCTTTTCTCCCAGCCTCATTATTTAAATCATTATTCCATACATTTCTGCTTGATGAGGACCTCAACTCAACTTAATAACCGCTTGGAAAACTCTGCTAGAGAATAATAAACTTCTTTTTAAACACTATTAGTGGTCCATGTAAACTAAAGTAATTAAAACAAATTCAGTACATTTTGAAGTGAAGAGCCTTTCCTGTAAATGTAGTACAATAAAGTACCTTTTCTGTGGTCCGTGGTCAAAATAGCGGCCGTTTAGTGCAAAGACTATCCATCGTTCTGCACTGCATTTTCCAGCCGATTTCAGTGCATCACCCGGGTACTTTCAGTTTTAGCTTGGTTTTCAGTGTAAGCGCACTACGCACTAAAATCACACATTAAAGGTGCGCAAGTGCTCGATTTCGGACACACTGTATGTTTGTGTGCGTGTGCACCTGCTGCCTGAGCGAGCCTAGCCAGGTTGTGACACAGATGCTGCAGAAAATATTATGCAAAATATTCTGACAGTAGGTCAAAGCAGAGCTGTTGTGTGAGATTGTATAAAATATTTATTAGCTTTATTTTAGATGAATGCTCTTTTCATGTTTATACCATTTTAAAACATACATTACGTATATTTAAATATATATATACAGCTCAGTTTCTCAGGCTTTATCTTTTATATGTGCAAGTATTGAACTTAACAGCTTTGTCTTAGACTTTAAAAACAGCTGACAATATTTCTCCTAATTTCCAAATAAAAATATTGTTCTTCAATGCATGATTGTAAATACATCAACATAGTAGAAATGATGCAGTGTTTACAGAACTTTACAGAACAAATCTCTTGTTCACTCAATAAAAATTCCAAGAATTACTTTTAATGTACTTCTAGTGCTGTTTTTCAAGGAGAGTGTTTATTGCAGCAGTGATTTTTATACTTTTCCTCATTAAATAAGATTTGATTCAGGTGATCACTGATCATTAGCCCATAAAGCAGAATGAGGTGCTTGTGTAGGAATTTAACAGACACGGGCATCGAAAGGTTGTCATACTCATAGAGATGTTGATCTAATAGAGATGCTTCTTTTTTCCAGAGCTGTATATATATATTTGTGTATTTGTGTGTGGTTTGAAAAGCTCAGTAATCTCTTGTTAGAAGTACAAGCACCATTTATATTAGCAAGACATTTTATTATCAGAATACAGTTTTTCACCTAGCAAACAAAAAATACTGCAAAATTCCCCAAAGTCATCTTTCGTCTTTCAAAGTCATGTTAGCTAGCTCCCATACACACACACATTCTATATTTTCCATATAATAACTTTTTCATTTTTGCATTTTACACTAAAAACTACAGATAAACTAGCAACTTGGGTTCTAGGAAGCATTACTTTTTGCTAGTGTATTGATGCATGTGTGCATTGTAGAAGATCTTCCAAAGCCTTTTAAGACTTTCACAGACTCTTAATCAACAATCACATGAATTTCCTACAAGAGAAATGTTCCTGTTTCTGTCAGGAAAATGCCACTGTTCCCGCCCATCTTTGTAAGAAGCACATTTCAAACTGTGTGCACAGCTCTAGTACAGCACATTTAATTCATTTAATGGTTTCCAGAAAAGGGGTCTTGCAAGGTCCACATTATAGATTCTGCTAATGAGGAGGACTTCTGAGAACTGAGAGCTGTTTAGCAAGAAATAGAGTCATTTTGTACGACAGGAACAATGCTGATTTTCATAACTGTTCTGACATGCTGCTTGTCACCATTCTCATCTGAAAAGGGTTACCAGAGAAAGGTATGACATACATTACATACAGACCCAGAAAAAACCCAGACCCGGAGTCCAAAATATTTCAGTAAATACACAGGAAAAATACAAGAAACATCCACACTCATGAACAAACTGACAAATATTTCTTGTTGGTTCAGTGTTGGTTCAATTTTGCCAATAATTCTGCTCATACATTACATATTTGAGATGTTAACCAATTTTCCATTTAAAGCTATTGCACACTATGGGTCCATTTCCCAGACAGGGATTAAGCCTGTTCCTAGACAGTCCTCTCCATTTCAGTGGAAATCTCTATTGACTGTGTTATGTAATCCAAGAATAGGCTTGATCTTTGTTTGGGAAACCTACCATATATGTCTAGATGTTTGGTATAATTTCTTAGTAAATTCAGCTTCTTTAAGCTGCACCCATTGCTGATAGACATATTATGCAGGCTGTTGCACACACAGCTGTACAATTGTCATAGAATCCCATTATAAATAAAATGGGACATTCCAGGGCAGATACAAATACCCAAAGGTCATCCTGCTCAATGCCAACTTGATGGATAGAACAGCTCCATAAGCATGGAGTGTATTCTCTAGAGTGTTGCATAGAAGTACAAGCAAACTAATCATCCAACATCAGCACTTCACCAATGCTCACTTATGGCTGAATGCAGTCAAATCCTTACAGCAATGTTCTGACATGTAGACGACATCCACAAGACTAACTCTTTTTTTCAGAAGAGTACAGACTGTTACTCCAGCCAAGGCAGACAAACTTCTCCGTGACACTATTGATTTTGCAAGAAACACCGGATGAACAGTTGTCTACAAATCTTTTATACAGTATACTAAACTCCTTTAGCTTTGACTTTCAAGACCATTTCAGCCACATATACACAGTACACTGTGAAAAAAATAATTCAAGACGATTGGAATGAATGCAAAGGGACAGAATAACTCAGGCAATGCCTGAGAGGTGAACCTAGAATAGTCTATTTTTCTGACTGTGTAAGAAGTAAAGCTTTCCCTTGTAGTGGAGAAGAGCAAGGCAGAGAGAAAGAGACAGAAAAAAGATAGAGATGGGTATTCTCCTGATATTACACAGTTTCAGGAAAAAACAAAAGCACCAAGCCTATCCTAACACAGTTGTAAAACATAAGAACAAAACTAAGCCACAAAAAAGGAAAATGACAATTATACTGTACTTGTACACTGTAAAAGTTTTTAACAAGTATGTTGTGGTGGCGGCCTCAAAATGACGTGGTGGTGGCCTAGTGGTTAGGTTACTTGCTTCTGGTGCAAGAGATCCTACCTTCAGCATAACACCACTGAGCAAGACCCTTAACCCCTAGTTTCTCCAGGGAGACTGTGCCCTGTAGTTAGGGAATGGAAGTCCTTTGGATAAAAGCATCTGATAAATGCCATAAATGTGCTGTACGGGGGGATGTCGACTCCCTCAATCGTACGCCGAGTTACTGCATTTTCGTCCGGCACACGCAACCAAATTATTTCAAATAAGTAGTCCGTAAACCATAACGGCGTGAGTGTTGTCAACTCAAAATCTCGTATGTATATTCTGTCATAACCTGAGAATCCCCTGAACGCATAATCCTATAAAACATCACAAAAAAACTATTTAAAAAGAATATACATACTCAACCTATTATTGAAGAATATACACAGATTTAGCCATACTGTGGAAGAAAATACACACACAGCAGAGAAAACACATATTCAGTCTCCCACAGGAGAAAATACTCATACTGACTGCAAATAGAAGAGAATACATATACCCAGTTATACTATTGAAGAGATTACATACTCAGCAAACTCAAGCTACTTTAGGGTTTAGGAACAGGCCACTGAACTAAATAGGTACTGAAATGAAAGGGCATGCCTGTGTGCACAGGTTTTAAATTTGATATCTGACAGTGCCAAAGACAGTGAAAGGCACCTGCACACTGTAACTTGCCAAATTACAGACTACAGACAGAAAAACAAAGAAAAGGAAAAAATGCAATAAGAACAAATTGCAGAAAGGAAAGGTTAGGTTAAATATATCCCCAGCAGGTGTTTGTGAGTGCAGCCACTTTACAAATCCTTCATTTTCAGGATCTGTCATCGTGTCAACGGCTAGACTGCAGCACAGCATGAGAGGATGCCATTTGTTGAAGAAATGCTGAGGATTTTCATTGCTTTTTCCAATCATGGCTTTCATGACCCGTCATGAATTAGCTGGCGACAAGAGGAGTGTTGAAAAATGTGTTGGCATTCTCTCTGCACAGCTGCCAGAGAGCATAGAATCTTTATATATGTATATTTCTCTTGATAATGTATCTATCTACCCTTTTTTAAGGGCATGTACCTTCCTCTTTACGGAGTTTGAAGAACTCCATTTGTCCTGTTCTTTTCTGCATAATGCTCTTTTCTATTTTCTTTTGTTATTTTGGAGAACACATTTCATTATCATGTCTGTCAGGTAACTGCCTTTCTGATCCTGCTTTGGACGCCACATCAATGTGCCTCAGTCACAGCAGGACGGCACTCAATACTCAGTATTTTTTTTCCTGCTGAGAATGTTTGCCAGAAAAGAGGAAAAGAGGAAGAGGGATAGATAAAGCTGTGTGTATGCTTGTGCCCATCTGTCAGAGATTGGGAGAGAGAGAAAGAGAGAGTGAGAGAATTAAAGAATGAGGGAGAGCAAAAGACAGAAAGAAAAGGAAGAGAGAGAGAAAGAAGACACACAGTAAGGAGAGAGAGAGAGAGAGAGACAGACATAAAGAAAGAATTAAAGAGAGAGAGAGATAAAGAGTGAGAGAGAGGGAAAGAGAAAGATAAAGATAAAGAAAGAGAGAGAGATCCAATTATATTTGCTCATAATATTGGATGGGGGGCTAAAAAAATCAATTGTATTTGTATTCTCAATTGTAGCAGAGGCACAATAAAGTAAGTTTTGATGCTCACATTTACAGACGTAAATATTGATGTCTACCTTTTACCTAAAAACTACAACAACCTAACAGAACAATTACAGCACTGTTTTTTTGTATATTTTTTAAATCAATTACTACATGAGCAGAGCGTGACAACATTTACTGAGGGACTGTGTAAAACGGTGACGTCCAGGCACATGAGCTACACCACAACTCTGAGCTTGGGGTAATGTAATACAGCAAATCCCATTATGGTGCTAATAGAACCCAGCACTGCGACTATTCTTTAGGACTTTAAATGTAATTACAGACAGCCTGTGGGGAATAACTTACACCTCATCCAGTCATCGGAGTCCATGCACAGTCACACGCAGTGCAGTCATACATTGTTGCACAAATGGTGATGCAAAGGACGCGCAGTCACAGCCCTGACGATGAATATGTTTTTTGCTGCTAGCCAGTAACATGCAAATAGAGTTATATAGATCCCGCAACATTTTCCCCTAGCACTCATTTGTCACTTGTGACAGTTTGTTTCCCTGAGTGCTGAAAGCAGGGTGATCAGAGCACAGAGCAGCGTTTACTGATCTACCTGACATCAATCTATACACATCAAAGATTTTAACACAATATTACTGTTGCACTGAAAGTAAGACCTGAGTTATTATCAGCTCAGTACATAAACTGCTGTCATTAATTTTATGATGTCAAATATTGTATTGTTTAAAGTGAAGTGGCAACTTATAGTCACGAGCACAACCCAGCACACAGTGTGAACAGTGTAAATGCTTTTCTCTGCATTTAACCCATTCACCAAGTGAAGCAGGGGGCTGCCACCAATGGGGGCACCTGGGGAGCAGTTTGTGGGGATGATCCCTTGCTCAAGGGTACCCTTAGTGGTGCCACTAGCAGTCCTTTGTATTCAATCCCACAAACTTTTGATCACAGGGGCACCTCCCTAACTACCAGGTCACCAGCTGCCCCAAACCATCCTGGCAGTGGTAAGATTAGAACCCATGCCCCCAAAAGACTGGAGAGGAGTATTAGAAGGGGAGTAGTAAATAAAAGTGTGTTTTAAGTAAAATTCTGTTTCCATATACATTTGTGTATCTCAGGACAAACACTATGTGAAAACATTTAGGTCCTGATGTGCAATATTTTCTTGCATACTGAACCGTGCACACTGATTAAGTATCTTTGAGGTTATGGTATCTCTTTGTGGTGGCAAAAAAGAAAAGAAAACCACATTTCTTTTGTTTATTTATTCATGCAGCCCTTCTGCATGTGGCTAGCAGGGTCTAATGCATTTGCATAGTGTTAAAGATGACCCAAAAACAACACAAATATAAAATATTGTAATAGTAAATAATTTAGTTTCTACTGAGGCCCTGATTTATAAGTTTAAAAACTTGTGTACAACTTGATAGCTCTTTCAAGACTATATCCAAATCTACCTATTAACATTGCATCTTTCAAATGAGCAAAAATTGTGTTTACTTTCAAAAATATGCAATTTTGAGATTTTTTTTTCTCAAAAGGGTGCAAAATATAGTATACAGAGTTACGTTTCCTCCGTATGCACATATTCTTGTGGGAGCTGGCGAGTTTAATACTTGTAGTTAAACCTTTAATAAGATTTCAGGGCCTCGGGGCCCTGTAAATAAAATCATGTAATATTTTCCTGAGAAACTTTCATAGTTCTGTTGTTTATGTATACTCAGATACAAGAAAGTTGGTGGTCTTTACCACTATGCAAATGCCCTGTTGGCCAAATGCAGATGGCTAGATAAACAAATAAACAAAATAAATATGGTTATTTTTCAGCACCACGAAGATATACTGTGACCCCACAGATACTAAACCTTGAAAGCAATTTGTCAACAGCGAGTAAAACAATGATTTTTTGTTTTATTTACTGTTAGGTCTGTGTGGCCTTTTATGCCTGAATCTGTCATTCAGTTAGGAGATCCAACTTGCACAACAATCTGTTTGGCCCAAAGGAGTTAAGACATGAAACTAAACCATCATTCATGTGCCATTTTTACTGTAAAACTAATATAAACTGTATTTTTCGCAGTTTTTCGCTGTGTAATCGCAGTTTTACAGGGAATAACTACTGGTTTAAAACAAAAAAAAAATGATATCACTCATGAGTTCACGCAGTGGTCTATGTGAGGTTGAGGTTGAAAGCAATGATCTCAATAGTTAATTACAAAGAAGTGGTGCGTTTGTGCAGTGGAATGGTTGTGGACGCTTTTGCTGCCCAGTCTCTCTCTCTCTGTCTCTCTCTCTGTCTCTCTCTCTCTCTCTCTCTATTTCTCTCTCTCTCTCTCTCTCTCTCTCTCTCTATTTCTCTCTCTCTCTCAGGGTGAAGAATGTTAATTAAAATTTCTGTTTTGAGCACTGGGGAGGGAGAGAAGGCTGGAGGGATTAAAGGTCTCACGAGTGAAGGACTGGGGGCTACATCAGCTATAATAATGCATGCTGTTGAACAACATGAATTATGAATTCAATTATGAGTTCGTGGTTTATGTGACTAAACAGAGAAAATAAGTCTTTAATGAATGTTTTGTATGAAGCCTTCCGTTGCTTAAACTGCGCCTTAAAAAGCATGATACTATTTATTATAAAAGTGTAATGTATTAGAAGTTATAGTCTACAACTATTACAATACCATCCTACAGGACATAGATATGATTTTTTTTAAACAGACATTGTGAGAAAATCTAATAGTAGTGTATTTTGCTCATACATCTGTAGAGTTACATGACCTTAATTAAAGCTTCCTCCAGTGAGCATCTGCTCTCATAATGGCTGATTTAGTGCAAGTTATTTTAAATAGCAAGTGTTACGGCAACTGATGCGTGTTGAAATGCCTTTATATGTTATTTGTCATGAAAGGAAGTTTAAGGAGGATTTATTTAGCCTCATAAACTATAGCTGCAATCCACTTGTTCCTGTGCACAGGTGAAGCAGTCGCCATATTGAGTTTGATTGTCGGTAGTATTTCAAGTGGATGATATTCTTGTTTGTTCTGCAGAAGGTCAGAGGAGCACAAATACATTTTATTACTTGGATAAGTAGTGTAACTGTGAAGAAATCATCTCTCCACTAGGAGAATATTGCTTTTCAGATTATTTTTTGCAGACAATAATACACCACAAAATTGGTGGCTGTCTTCATTTTTTTATGCTGTTAGTTCATTGTGTTTTCAAGAGCAGCTGAGTGATGTGGTAGAGTGTGAAAGGTGGATTGGTTGCTCCGTGTGAGAAAACTTTCCGTCCTTTTGTGGGGGGGATGGGGTGTTGCGGTGCGCCAAAGTCTTGGCCCTTTTGGGATTGCAAGTGGACTGCGGCTATAGCTTATCAAGCTGAAGCTTAAAAGAAAAAACCTTGATAAATCTTGGCGCGCATCATTGTCCAAGGGAAAAGGGGGCGCTGTCCAGGAAACAAAAAGTTGGGGACAAAATGTATGTTTTTGAAGCTTGGGAGGGCATGTCTCCCTTCTGGTATAATGATTCCAGCACTCATGATCTCTGTATTAACCAGGCTTTTACTGTGGGAGGCCTCAAAATTAGCATTGCCTCCCTCTCACCTCAGGCTTAACCACCCAGGGAGTAGACCACAACCCAGATGATTATCCTCTGGTGCTCATCCATGTTTATTAGTGTTTTCTGTCATGCATTTAAAAGGAGCGATGGTAAAATTGCCCAAATTAGAGAACTCTATTTCCCACAGTGGGAGTTTGCCCAGCAGACCTTCACAGCATGGTCTCCGACTGCAAAGCGGTGCCTACTGTCAAATTTCACTTTCAGCATCCAGGCCTTATTGTCATGAAGACTTAAAAGCGATGGTTTGAAGAGACTTTTTCTCTTCTTTTCAGTGTCTACATAATATAATAAAACTGATAATATAATTATTTTTAAGCTTGGCTATTTCACTACCCTACCATTAATAAGAAGAGTGTGCAGTGCAAGCATGCTTATGTTAAAAGGTTGAGTACATATTATGTTCAGCTATTAGTGTTTTCATTGATTCCAGCTTTTTTATTTTATTTTTTTAAGAGAGAAGCTTGTCTTCAGCCTCTAACAGTAAATTTTAATTCTGGACAGGTTTCTCTTTTCTTTGTAGCATTACAAGCTCACCTTCAGCCTTCTGTTTCCTCAAGACATTGCTTATGGTTGAGTTTGGATTTTTCAGTCCTGCTGAAAGGACATCAAAACCCTCTGCCCTCATTCCCTCCCACAATATTACACAGTTATTTTGCAGAATGCTTTTATCACAGGGATGAATTTTCTGGAGGGTTGGAAGGTTCATGGCAGGGTTGTTCAGCATGGTCAGCAGGCCCAATTGTGGCATCTAGATGGATATAAAGACTCACTGGCACTGGACAGTGGACCACTGGAACTGTATTCTGGAGTGATTACTGAATACCTTTGGGAGGAGCTGGAGTGCAATTTGTAACCCATTACCAATCTCCTGTCAGTCCCTGCTGCTCTTGTGGTTCAACCTGTCAAGTCTACACAGCAAGGTTTCAAGATCTACTATAACAACTTCTTGGAAGAAATGATGGACGGGCAGATAACATCAGAGATCTCCAATAGTCTAGCTCTTAAAAGGAAGTCGACTTAAAGTAAGCAAATGTGTTAAAGAAATATAAAGATATTGTGCACGCCATGGGTCTATGTCTCGGTGTGGTTCCAGAGGTATGCAATTGCACAGTGAAGACTGAAGACTGGTGCTCATTTTGCGTACCACTTATATTACCCCTGTACATATACAGCACAATATTTGTATTTATGTGGATTTTTGTGTCTGATTTGAACTCTCATTAAGTCTCTTTACATAAAATAAATAAATGTATATATTTATATTGATATCACATATTATATATATATTATATTTGTTTATCACTCATAAAATAGCTGCTTAAAATGTTTAATCTTTTCAGCTTTTCCAGCTATTATTGTCTTCATATAAATGAAAAGCAAAACTGATCACTGGGCCATTTCTGGCAGTTTTGCCTTTCAAAAATATGATTTTAAATCAATTGTCTTTGACTAAACGGATGGGACAAGCACAGAGAATCACTTCCAGAAATAGCAAAATATATTTTCTCAGTCTCAGCATTAATATTCCCAGTTATGAGGCTCATTGTCAGTGTGGGAGGCTCCTTTGTACGTCATCACATGCAACAGGGACAATTCAGGAAACATGCTGTGTAAAGCTTAAAAAGTACCGAAGGTGTTATTAAAACTGAATCCCCATTTATCACACAGGTGTTTGTTCTTTCCACACTCGCATTTCAGTGGCTTCTACTGCAAATCTCTTCTCAAAGCTTATAATGGAAGTGAAAAAAAATCATGGCTTAAAACTCAAATCTGTGCTGAAATATTAATAACCACATTGACCCCCTTTTCCAGATTTTATTAATAGTAAACTCTCTCATCTTGTTAGACTGAAGAGCCTTTAGATTTTTCCCTAAAATAACATCAAACCAGCTTTTATGTAAGTGGCTAACAGAAAAACAACACCTGTCAGACAGCTGTGGGATTATGGGAACCAGCTAATGCTAATTTAATGAAGATTGGAGCATCCCTCCTTTAGCTTGATTATTTCTTGTTTTGGATTAAAACTGTGCACTGACACATGCACCCTTTCTGTATCACACCTGGGAGATTACTTAAAGGGGTCAGTTCATTATAAACCTATACAGTAACACACAGTCAGCCTTTTCTGATTATTTCAATAGAATAACATTAATCCTCAAATCAGCACAGCACAGAGCCTCACAGGACCTATAAGAAGCTTTACAGGAGAATTTTGTCATGCAACCAAATTGGATGTATGTTTCATTACACTACATGTAACACAAGGAGGATTAAATATTCTTCAGGGTGTTGGAAGATCCACTTAAATCCTACCAAGATGTATGAGTGAGCAAGGCCTGTGTGTGTGTGTGTGCGTGCGTGCGTGTGTGTGTGTGTGTGTGTGTGCGTGCGTGCGTGCGTGTGTGTGTGTGTGTTAATGTATGAGGGGTAAATGTTGCAAGATGCTTAGTCAGTAGGGTTTTTTACTGCGATGTGTTTTGACTTGATTTGAAGTCTTACGGCTGCTGGCCATGCTGAGGATCGACATAAACATGGACTAATGTGTCGTGACATTTTTTCTTTATCCCTGACTGTTTTGGAGCTTAGCAAATGCTTAAGCAGGCAAGAAACCTACTTTACCATGACACACATTCCTAATGTGGAAATGAGACTCTCCCAAGAGCGGTGTCTTCTCCTTAACATGCGTGCAGAGGCTGGACGTGGGTGAAGTTAGTCTGGACCTTTACTGAGTGCATGCTGATAAGAGTGAGGATTAGACACAGCTAGTGATGGTAATGACATGAATTCAGATTAGATGTGAGGATATAGATCCTCTTTATAGATTCGTTTTTTTTCTCTGGCAATTTCACACATTTCTCTCAATTTCTCTCTTTCAGCTTCTCACAGATACACAAAGACATTCCCACTTTTATTAATATGATAATTATATTCTGAGTGCTTGGTTGAGAATTTTTATTGTCTTTTTTTATTGTCACTTGGCTCCTCTTTGCTTGCATTCATCATCATTAAATGCACTCCTGGATCTCTGTCTTTTTTGTCAATGGCCTTAATCAATATGAAAGAAAGCCCTGCTGTGAACAGCAAACTTTAAATGACTGAGAAATACATTCAGAGTTTTAGGGAAAACAAAATGCAGACCACTTGGCTCTACTGCCACAAGGCACTGTTGATTTCTACTGCGTAACTATTCACCCCTGTCTGAGAGATCAAATGCTTGCAGCACTGCGGCAAATTTGGTCACAGTGAACTCATTAAAGTCTGTCAGTCTCTCTGTTCTCTTCGCCTGTATGTAAATACATTTTAGATTAGTGACTTAGGACCAAATTCCTTCGTTCTCATAAATAAATCAAATGAACCACAATAAGAATGTTAGTATTTGCTTCCAAATGTCTATTTGGCCAAAGCACCACCAAAGAGTACTTATAACTACATCATTAAAAACTACTGATCAATACATCACTCCTGAGTACTGATGACTAAATGACATCACAAAAGATTACTGATCACTACATCATTAAAAAGTAATGATTATTACATCATTATTGACTACTCACTAATGAGCAGTGATCACTTCAATACTAGAAACTACTGATCACTACATCACTAAAAAGCAGCTTCTCATCCAGTTCACTTCACCATGCATTTTCCAGCAAGTTTTGAACCTGTTGACCCATTCTTTAATTAAAACAGCTCATGAGCTCCATTCTTCTTTTGTTTTCTGCTTCGTAACACCAAAAGCTATACGCATAGGTGGTTTATTAAAATCCTCTGTCACTCTGCAAGCTGCTGGCTCCACGATTGAGCCCAACACTGCTGCTACCAACACAGAGCACGCCGCACCACATTCTCACTCCATTCCACCGAACAATAGTGTACAGTACTGTCAACACCCAGGTTACGTTCCAAAAGCATCCATGAATGGTGAAAAAATGAAAATTTGTGATGTGGTTAAAGCAAAAGGCCTAAAAATGCTGTTACTCTTAAAGAAAACGTAAAGGTAAACCTGTATCCATACTGTACAGTTTACACTGAACTGCTGTCTCCTGCAGTGCTAGAATGTAAAATACCGATGTTACCCCTGTACAGACGGTACTGTAATTCATGCACACATGTTTTCTTTGGTATAAACGAAATAAATACAGTACAACATTATACAGTTATGAAAAAATATACAGTTATGTTGTACAGTTACAGCCGGTCTGTGGGAGCCAGAGGTCTGGCTGGGTTGTAGGGGATCAAATACTTATTTCTCTCAATGACATAAAAATCAGTTTATAAGTTTTAAGTAACATGTTTTTTCTTGATTTTTGGTTGATATTCTGTCTCGCTCCATAAAAAAGAAATTACATCATGAATTAGAGACTGTCTATTTTTTTGTCAAACTTACAAATTCAGTATCAAATAATTATTTCCTCCTCTGTATATACTTCTTTAACACAAACATTTTTTTTTCATGAAAAAACTAAAGAATTATAAGACAAAAACTGAAAACAACTGCGTTTTCAAGGAAGAGAAGTTTAGTCATTCTGGCACATCACAGAAAATCTAGACATGAAAGAATTTCTTTCAGAATTTTCCAAGAGTAAGACTGGTCCTGTAGATATTCAGGTTAAACACTGGAAACTGATCTTCTATAGCCTCCCTAACGACTACAATGAGCCACGTTTTTGTTCTTGCTCTCATATGTTGTCTTTGACTTTATTGATAATTACCATGTAAATGTACTACTATATTTGTTCACAAAAAATAATAAAACTTCCATTGCCTCTGTTAATTTTACTGAACAATAGGTTATGATTTCTGACACAATTTTTACTTTTGTAAGTTACATAAACACACAAAAATGGGGATGGATGGATATTTTTTTACTGCCCCAGATAAGCCAAATGCTTATGATGATGTTATGGTTGCACCTCTGGGGCTCACATCCCATAGAATGTCTAAGGCAAAACCTCTAATACAATAGTTTTATATTTTAAGGCAGAACATTTGAAAGGGCACCTTAGGACACTAAATCTTTCATTTTGGACATTTCTTCAGAAGAATCCATAATTTCAAAAGCCCCTGGTTTTGAAACTGACCCTTAAGTTACTTTGTAGTTCTGCATCTAGTCTCACATCTCTGCGTTTTTTGATATGCCAACAGCTCATATGTTCCAAAGTGATTTCCTGTTTATAAGAGCATTTTAATTGTAGTGTGGGCAGAAAATGTAAGTAGATGGTTTTGTGGTTGTTTAAGCAGTTAATTGCTCAACATTTTGAAAACCAATGCATTTGCAACTATAGAGATCAATGAAACATGTAAATATATGTACAAATGCCATTTGAAGCTGCCCACTCCCTGTTTCTGCCAAAGAAAGATGAATGCAAGTTCAACCATTGTTCTCTGTCCAAAGTCCCACTTCATTTTTCTTGCAGCTGAGCCCAGACATTTCTCTGTCTCTCTCTCTGTATGTAAATATAGACCTGTATATCCACTTATTCCCACTGGGCTTCCACATCTTTTCCACTAGGGTTTAAAATAACCCTAATCATTCAACAATAATATGAAAGGTCAGAGAGAAGTTGTTTACCTCTCGCCAATCTCCACTATCAGGGGATAATTAAAAAGTTCTAAACAAACTGTGAAGAAGATGAATGCGTCCATGTGAGGACCAATGCCATCCATTCAGGATTTCAGTTTTTCATCCAAGACAAAATAAAAAATATTCTTGCACTCGAAATGTCCCATCTTAGAATGTTTTATGAAGTTTGATCTGATTTAAAGCATTCGGTCAGAAAAGTTACACTGCTGGTGACATGTTTAGACACTAAACAGCACTGCAGTGGAATAACTGAGAAGATTTTAAACTTATTTTTTTCAGACTTTATTATGAGCAAAAGCTACCCATTCCATTAAAAAGTCAAGCTATTGACCGAGAGTCCAGTATTTTACTTGGCTGAGGCGGTAACCCTGTGAAGGTCTTGGAGATTTTCAAATGCAACATGATCTCAGACCAAGCATTACATAGTACCATTGAGAACAGTCAAAGCTATCTGTAGGCATCGTGAGGCATATTTTCATCACCTTTCAGTGTGTTCACTTCATTAACAAAAACTCTGCTTTCACTAAGCAAACTCGAATAGTGGAGAAGACTAAACACTGGAGGCATCCATATGAAGTGTTGTTTAAAAGTGCTGTATTCTGTGAAAACAAAATCGATGCCAGCTGGTAGTGGGCTGTTTGCAGCACACTGGTAAATCAGTTTTGGTTTATAACAACCTCTCACACACACTCACATTGTATTATCATATCTG
>JBBPDB010141632.1:5000-15215 GCA_037974465.1 Brachypetersius altus
GAAGGCTTGTGATATGTTGCGAATTACAAATCTGTCCATCACAGTGATCTGCAGTGATGATAGCTTAGGTGAAACGTGTCAAGTGACCCAGTGCAAGCACATTCCGCACACAACAAAGCAATCAATCAGCCTTAACCGTTCTTTCGCTCTGAGCCACTGCTTTTGATAATGGTCAATATTAGGCTGAGATTGCCCCTTTGGGTTTATTCTATCAGAACACCCTCCGACCAGAAGCAGCACAGGATGTTCCGGCTCCATAAACGTGGGGAGAGAACACTGTCTTCTTGATTTATCGATGGTGTAATTCATCCGGCATAGGAAAATGCGGCAGAGTGTGGTGAATGCATGCTTCTGGCATGCAGGGGCGTTTACGGCCATTCCGTCGCTCTAGTTGAGTTTTTGATGACTGGGGCTGAGGGGCAAGGGGTGAGACTGACAAAACATTTGGTCAACAGGGGACCTGTATAATGTGAGATAAAGTCGGGTTGGAAAATGTACCATGTATCATGACTTTTTGGTACATAAACTCACACAAACATCAAAAATTTGCGATGCAAGGATAGGAGCCCTTTAGAAGACGGAAAGATTGTCAGGAAATTCGTACTTAGAAACGGAGAGCTGTCTGTGGTGATCTGAAGTGTGTAAGTAGACTGGAATGAGAATGAAATCCAGTGAAATGTGGATAGAGTTTTGCTCCACTGACTATAAAAGATTCCTGAACTTGAAGTAGGTGTGTCAGCATGCAATAAAAGTGAACGAGCAATCAAGTAATAATGATAATATGCTCTGTGCCTTCCTAATATAACGGAAGGTAATAGACCATGTGTGGAACATCCATCTGCCACAAGAGAGTTGAGGATGAAAATGATCATCATTCCAAAGCACACATTACAATACCTTTGAAATGCCATCTATTGTGGCCTCCTAGGGAACTGAAGGAATTAGAGTTAAGCTCATGTAATTTTGCGGCTCATAGGCAGCCCAGTTCGGCTGGGGACTTGTAATACACTGTCCCTGCCCATCTGTGTCCGCTTCTCTCTCTCTCTCTCTCTCTCTCTCTCTCTTTCACTCTGGGGTGTGTGATTTGCGTTCGCACTTTCTCCGAGAGTGGGCGGTCAGCTCAGAGTGAGAGATAGATGAGCTCTAGCTCCAGCCGTGCAGTAAGTGTTGGTTTGAGCTGGATCTCACTGAAGGTTTCTCTGCTGGAGACTAGCTCTCTCTCATTAGACCACAGCTGATGATGACTTGAACAGGAAAAGAAGGAAGAATTTAATTATTTTCTCCTCTTTGTAGGAACAAGTCTTATATTTTAAGGTTATGCCCACCCACATAATCTCGAAAATACTACCTACCCAGAGTCATGTTTTTGTTAACTGGAGAACGAAGACTTCACTTGTTATGGTTGTTAGACCTCTAGTCGATCGATATGTTTTGAGAGATACATTGCCTGCATCTGGTTGTTTGGCACATAAAGAAACGCATACACACAAAACCTGTACTAAGTGAAGTGAAAGTGATCATTCGGTCATACGTGAACACACCACTGCACACAGTGTGAACAGCTTGAAATACTTCCTCTGCATTTAACCCATTCACCAAGTGAAGCAGGGGGCAGCCATGAATACGGCGCCCGGGGAGCAGTGTGTGGGCACGGTACCTTGCTCAGGGTACCTCAGTGGTGCCTAGCGGTCTTGGGGATCGAACCTGGACTTTCTGGTCGCAGGGCGGATGCCTTAACCACTAGGCCACCCAACTGCCCGAAATTCAGTGACTCACCATTGTTAAACAACACTTAAACATAAGTGCCTATGATATGAATCCAATATATAGCTTTTTAGATCATAAAAGGTTTTATTATTATTATTTTTATTATGATCCGTATTGTTTCAAAGTGTGGCTTATAAGTCAGTAGTATAACTTTTAACTAACATGTGGTTGGTCCATCAGGAGCAGCTGATGAAAATGGTGCGCAGCCCAAAAGCCGTCACGAAGTCTCTTCAGAGCAGCAAAGTAACAGGGCATGTACTTGCCTTCCTGGAATTGGCACACAAGCAGGCAGATCAGCTGCTGACTCACCCTGTGACTACAGACAATGAAGCCGTGGTTCTCTGAGTGGCCTATTGTTCGACAAAAGCGAACACTTATCGCCAGATTACAAGATGACCTTTTCTTTTGATGTCAGCCTTTTCATGATTCGGTGTCTAGATAGATCTAATAGACAACAAAATATGAACTGGAACGCACATAAACAAAAATAGTTGTGTATTTATTTCAAAACAATGAAAAAACATGACTGACAAAGTAAAAAAAAAAACAATATTATCATTATATATAACTGTAGATTCCAGTGATCCAAACATTTTTGCTCATTTTTGTTTGTACCGAATGTACTACAGCTTTTCTGCTTGTTCAAGCTTTTCTCGTTGAAATAAAAGACTGATCTGCTCCAGACCTCCAACTGAGTTTCTATGCATGATTGCAGTTTAAATCTTGGACAGTTTTAATAACATTCATTTACATTCTAATGTGAGGCCTTGATATAATGAAGTGAAATCCTCCATTGTCCTCCCACTGACAATGATGTGCCCTTTTTTGTTTACGTTAGAGGAGAATGCGACTGTCTGCCTTTGGTTTTAATGCTGAAACTTCACTTATGAGTGGATTACCCGCCTCGGCAGAAACCACAATAGCTGTGTCAAACTCACTTCAGCCCACAGCCCTGAGTAGAATGCAGAATGCCATGTTTAGAACGTTTAGTGACAAAAAAAAATGTCTTTTGTTCATTTTTGTATTTCTTAGTTTTCTTTATAAACGTGTGCCATATACACACTGCAACAGCCGGCAAGAAGTCAAACATTAATGCCCTTACTGGGAAGTATGGTGTATGTTTACCATCCCCATGGGCTACGGATGTGTTACATTTCCCTACTTGAGACTCCCAGCAATACTCCCAGTAAAATAAATCAGTAAATTACAGCTTTGAAAAATAATGCAGCGTCTCTTTCTTTTGCTGGAGTTACGCACCTTTACAGAGAATCTCATAACGCAGAGTTGAAAGAAAGGGAAAAAAATAAAAAAGAAGAACGTTTGGTTTTGCAACACATTCAAGGTATACACTGCATTTGCAGTATGCATGTTGCCTTGAGTAGGCATGTTTTTTCATTTAAAATTCACTTTTTTGTTATTTTTCTCGCACCTATAAACAAAATATAGCCGTTTTGAACAGTGCATGGGAGTTACAAAGAGTAATGAAACAAAAAATTACAAATTCAAATATTTTCAAAATATGTTGATCAACTTTTATCCCTTGGTTGAAGTTCCTTTGTGCTTTCCTTTGTGCTTTCCTTGGTGCTTTCCTTGGTGCTTTTTGTTTAGGTATCTGGTTTGCGTGTCCTTATTCACCAGTGATTAATCCTTTGGATTAATCATTTACTCCTTGGAAAAAGGATATCAGTTTCAAAGAAAGATGGAAAGTCATGGGAGGTGAAATGATCCTTAGCTCAAACTTGCATGTGGCCTGTACCTGCCCACTATCTCTATTACATTTGCCAGAAACTTCATTGTTCAGGTTCCTCATGCCAATGTCTTGGCTGGACTCGCTATCAAGAGCAGATTTCCTTCCTCTGGTTTTTGTTGCATCACACTCAAGAGCAGAAATATGAGATCCACTGTCCGCTCTTTCTTAGAACTGAGAGTCTCTTCGTCGTAAGGACTTCCTGCGCAGAGACTCTGACACATCCTCATTGAAGATTCGCTCGATGGTTGAGAACAAGGAGTCGCGGACCGTACGACGCAGACCTCGAGCAACGAATGCATACAGGATTGGGTTGAGAGCGCATTTGATGTACACCAAGAACAGTGAAGCATATGCACCCTCTTCTGCCGCGTAATAGTGTCTTTCTAAACCAGGCTGGCCGGCTGTTAGTGCCTTCACGAAGCGACAGATGAAGTAGGGCACCCAGCAGGTGAGAAACAGGAGCATGGTCAGGAAGAGAATCCGGTACAGGCGGCTGAGCCTCGATGATGTGTAAACAGATCCTGTGGGGGAAGTGGGGGACGCAGTGGGTGTCCCTGCCCCGCTCTCGGCCTGTCTTGCGCAGAGGATCACCGCAAGGTTGCAGAACACGAAAAGCACCAGTGGAAGCAGGAAACCTGCTGTAGTCTCCAGGACGACCAGCGTAGTCCCAGCTATGGCGGCAACCTCCACGCACTGTGTCCGGTTGTGCCAAGACTTAAGTCCACTGGCTGTGATGTAGGGCACTGAAAGGGCAGCAGCTATGAGCCACAGAACAGCGCAGACTAGGGGAACTACCCAACGTGGACGCCTTAGTCGAGCCCAGACAGGCCGCAGCAAGCACAAGCACCGTTCCAGGGCTACGGCGCACAGCAAAAAGGCAGCTGCATAGAGTCCCAGGCATCGTAGGAACATGACCAGCTGGCACACATGCTCGCCAAAGGGCCAGCTGAAGTTGTGTGCCAGGTAACCTAGCATGAGGGGTGTGCGCAATATGAGCACCAGGTCGGCCAGTGCTAAATTAACCACGTACACCCGAAAGCTTCCAGCACCCTGAGTTTCGGCACCTCCGGCTCCACTCCTTAGTCTCCTGCGGAGTCCCAGCACCCAAACCACCAGGCCATTCAGAGTCACGCCCACCACGAAGATCAGCACAGTCACCACCATCTGGCTCACTCGTGCCGCCTCACTCGGGAATGAGAAGGAGCTGTTGGAACCCGACTGTTCACCAGCCATCGAATCGCTGAAATAAACGCGGCACAGATCAGTTTCCAGTGGTGAAGAGGGAAAACAAAATCTAGTTAAAAACATTTTCAGATGATTCGTATGATTATAATATAGTTACAGTCATTATTATAAAGTAAATTGGGGCCCTTAGTCATACGTGAACAGTGTGAAATTCTTTCTCTGCATTTAACCGCTTTACCCAAGTGGAACAGTGGGCGGCAGGTGCATTAAAACCCACAACCTTTTCACCAGCTGCCTTTATAGTTTTCTTGTATTTCCCCTGAGGTTGCACAGTGGTAATGCAAAAAAGTTTTCGGTACACAAACCCTACAAAAACTATATGAAACACTTAGAGTTCAACTTTCTCTGTTCCTTCCTTAGAATTAAATTGCCTGCTTTTGCTATGGTGCCAATGCCAGCCTTCAAAAAGGTAATGCTGCTTATCATTTGCATCACTGCTCATAACTGCTCATGCTTCCTTCACCTCAGAGAAGCTGATATGAATCAGGATGATAATAGATCAGATAAGTACTTGATGAAGTTAAATCTCCTGGGAACAGGAAGATATGCGGTACAGCAGTGCAGCATCAGCTAAATTATAGAACTCTGTGGGTATAGATGTGACATTTGACCAATAACCAACGAGAGGGGAAGTGTACCAAGTGTACATAACTACTGGATTTTTATTTTAGGTTTACGTACATTTTATATATTATACCTCTAGAACATGCAATACCTGTTTAAACGATGGCTTTTGAAGAAAGGTCACGTCTTGGAATGAGTACTGATTACTATATGTAATGTGCAGAACATCGTTTCCCCTTAATTGTATAGCTGTGCTCCTTCAGTTTTTGATGTACTATAACTGCGATCCTGATAAAGCATTTCCTAAAGCAGAGGTGTCAGGTTAAAGGAATGCTTGCCCTCTTCGCCTCAGGCTCTAACAGCTAGCGCAGAACGGACGCCTGCCTACACCCCTTTTGAGACACATGCATGGTATGAGAACACACCTTAGCACTCTGCCCAGACACTTCTCACTTCATAATTCAACAAGCTAACTTTCCTAAAGATCTGGCAATTTCCTGACAAAGTCTGAGTGGGATTACCACAAGCACATGCAGTGCTGTGTGATGCTTACCTGTTGCTGAGGAGGCCTACCTGCTGGCTTTGACATGTACCTGACGTGGGAGAGAAGTCTCCAAACCGTGTGTGTGGGGCTTCAGAGAATAAGAGCTGGTATTTGAAACGACGTGAGAGGGAGTGTTTCCTCCGGCCTTATCTGAATTTTGAATGGGGGCGTGTTTAAGAAAGTGTGTAGTGGTGTGTGTGTGTGTGTGTGTGTGTGTGTGTGTTCCTTCCTTATTTGAAATGTTGCACTGTTTTAATTGCAACATAGAAGGACACAGAGCTTTGCATCTGCCAGTAGTTTGTGTAATCACACTGATTAGCCACATTTCTTCAACTTGGAGATAAGAGCCATAAAGCAATCATCTGAACTCTTTTTTTTCATGTCGGTATAAATAATAAGCTCTGTGATGATTGTTCAGTCTGCTATTGAGAAAAAGCATGTGGAAACACAGCTTATAACTTTATTGTGAAAGGATGAGGCTAAACTGCTGTTGACTGGCCAGGTCAACAGCCGATTGGCCAAATAAGCAAATGGGTTGGTTTCTCAAATGGTAACTCCAAAGAAAAGGGCAAAAATATTCAAACATTCAAATCTTTTAATGTGGGTCAGTGCAACTGCAAACTCAGTCTTTAGGTTTCTACACAATGTAATATGCATGTGATTGCGTTGAATGTTTCTGTGCTTCTTGTTCATGTGTGGCAATACATGGGGTTCCTTATTTTAAAATGTTTTACCAACATAAGGGTTTAAAACTGTTTATCTCGGCGGTTAATCTGTTTTTGCAAGTAGAAGCACAATGTAACACTATAATGTACTCAATAATAATAAAAAAAACTAAGTTTGTGTTTTGGTCAGATGATGGAAGAACAGATTTGTTTACTAACTTCTGAGGTTTTGAGATCTTTCAGATGGTTCCCATGAGATGCATATCTAGCAAGTCGTGGCAAATACAGTTTAGTGGAAACTGATGAAGACAGCACGTTTTGGTAGGAAATAATGCAAAAACCACATTTCACGGACAGTTGCACAAGCTCTGAAAGAGGTGCATTTTAATCATCACCAATTAATGTGCAAAGCAACCACAAGGCAGAGAAAGCCAACACAGGTATCCTGTTTGTGATTTTATCACCCATTTGTCGTGATATTAAGCCATTTTTTTTCTTTTTCTCAAGCAAGCATCATTTGCACCCATGAGTGCCGAAATTCAATAAGCTTTACTCAAAATTACTCAAAACATTTTCCTAGTGTCTTTGACATTCACTTCTTTCTGCCACTCTGTTCTTGTTTCTTTCATAACTTTGGCACCACTGGGTTTCTCTGAGTCACAGCCGCGGAGATGAAGATATTCGGCTTTGCAAAGATTCAGCAGTTTGAAGGAACATGAAACGATGTTTCAAAACAAATTGATAGGATAAACGCTGAAATGGAGCAGAAATGCGTTCAACAAAATTCTAAATGCAGGGAAAAGTGAAATGAAACATTGTTTCTGCTCCATTTCTGCATTTATTCTTCAGATCATCTTTTCATTTTTGTTTTACCAACAACGTGGGACGTTTCGTGTTACACTGCTGAATCACTATTCGTGTAGTGAATGAAATATGTTCACACCATTTATGGGGAAAAGGTGCACAGATTCGGGGCAAAACTACCGAATTTTCCCTTTTTTTTTAAAATTTGCCCGTTAAATAATAGAATATCCTGAATTAACACCGTAAATTTAAGATGAAGGGGTTTCACACGAATGCCTTAAATCTAATTTTACGGTCAAATTAAGGGGTTCTGTGTATTTTCAGGGGTACATTAAGGCAGTGTTTACCAATTGGCACTTTCACTTGCATTAAAACAAGAGTGTTTTTTACTTGAACAAGTAATATATCGCTCTTAGATGTGTTATGGAGAAGTTGGGGCAGAATGGGTTGGGGGGCGGGGCAGAGTCGTGTTTTTCTACTGGGGCCGGTCAGTCAGCAGGGGGCGCCATTCTAAAAGAAATCCTGGAAGAGAAAGTCTTGCACTCTGAAACAGATGGACGCGGCAGATGGCAAGTTCTTGCGGCTGAGAAAGACCATAATTCCAAATCTTCTAACGGAGAGCTTTTAAATCTCATTGACAATGAAAGATCTCTGCTTTGCATGTTAAGGTTAAAAATGAGGTCGGTCTAAAGGGCTTCACCAAAGTGCAACAAGGAACTAAACAGCAGTTGATAATTAAATGGAGTCAGATTATCGTTTCTGGACTATGGGGAGAGAGCTAGAGCCGGAGGGAAGTTAAAACTGCTATGTGGAAAATAAGTATAATTGTAATTACATATGTATCATTTTCTGATGTGTAGCAAGAAATTATTAAGGAATAACTGCAGTATATTCGTAATGATCACTTTATTTATTTATGATCTGAACCGCTTGCTCTTACCAGGGTCATGCTGGAGCCTTTCCAGGTGCTCCTGGGGCGAAACAGCCTGGACAGGTTGCAGTCCATCGCAGGACAAGTACACAAACAAACACACTCACACCTAGGGGCAATTTAGTATCTCTGATTCACCTGACACACACGACTTTGGAGCCAACAATTTCTGCTGAGAGGTGACAATGTCAAGCACTGTGCCGCCCTTCTGTTTATTTGTTTATGTATCTCACATTGTTCTTGTTTACCCAACTATCTATCTTAAAACCGAATTAACATTTTTTAATTTACAACACATGATCTCAAGGGACCATTCCAAAAGAGCTCTCTTGGTGTCATCATGTAAATGAACATGGGGATTAAATACCATTACAAATAAAAATGATAATAATTTTGCTTTTTCAAATAAAAAAATGTTTATATCTGGCCAGGGTGGGCCACCCATCTTGAAAAGTTTGCCCCCTCGCATATACTAATGTGCTACAAACAGGAAGTTAATATCACCAAACCATTCCCATTTTATTAAGGAGTATCCATATAAATGGCCCACCCTGTATATCAATCTCTGTACCCAAACATTTGACTTTTTAAAAAGGCCTGATATCTTTGCCATTATTGGCAGCATTAGGCCAAAAAAAACACACTTTTGTCCTCATGTTGACTGGTCTGATCAAGTCAAAACACACATGTGATACATTTTTAATAGGTTACTAGGGATATCTAATGGACTAGTTCGTATATTCTCATGTTGTTTCATTGCCCATTCATCATTTTATGCTCAAAAAACACTAGTTGGTGTCCATTTAATGTATTGTTCTCTGTCTATTATCTAGTGTATTTATGTGATTTAATGTTCTGCACTTATCTCATGTGTACCGGCATCCTAAGGGGAGAAGCAGTTAACTGCAGCTCTTTGTGGGAAGGAATAACCAGGAGTAAACAGTAATTAAGTACTTGAGTTACTTTACTTCAGACTCTTCACTGCATTTTAAGGAAAAATAATGTACTTTTGTAAAGTGTCAGTTTGTCATATGTGAACACACCACATCACGTCGTGTGAACAGTGTGAAATACTTTCTGTATATTTAACCCATTCACAGCCAGGAACACAGCGCCCAGGGAGCAGTGTGTGGGGAGTTGTTTCTTTTTGACAGGGTTGTTATGGTGTGTAACTTAATTAGCATTAACTTAATTAACGGCTGACGTTTATTTAAGTATAGATTTACAGGTACAGTATGAAGAACAGATGTGGACTACTCAAGCACTGATGTACATCACATAAGAACCTCTGCTATATGCCATAAACGGTACGGTACCTTGGTCAAGGCTACCTCAGTGGTGTCACTGGCAGTCCTGGGATTCAAACCCATGGCCTTCTGATCACTGGGGCAACTTCCCTAACCACCAGACCACCAGTTATGTAAGAGTAAAATGTGACACTTGTAGTGATGCCTACTACTGTGCCAGATAACCATAGAAATACAGGTTCATCATCAGAGCATTTTTGAAATGAAGAAAGATGTGTTTTGTATTAAATTGTTTTAAACTGCTCTTTTTACCAGACACAACATCTTCAAAAATCCTTTGTCCAGCCTGCTCTTAGCTCTGTCCAGAGGTAACAAGGGACATCCAGATGTTTCACATTTCAGGCAACGCTGTGAAATTGAAATAAAATTAACCTTGCATACAACTTTTACCATGTGCGTCGTTAGGTCTATTTTGGGGGGTCCAAAATGATCCCATGCCACCCTAAATATATAGTAATTATTCTATTATTTTTAAATTATATATCTAAACATTTCATACAAGATATCACTGAGTGCACATACGCACTTTACAAATAGAAACAAGACTGTCATGAATTGATTAAATGAAAAATAATAAGTCTAGCTCTCATTATTGAATTAAAATGATGTAGTGGCTGTTGAAGCTGCTGTAGGTAGCA